>APFE031572601.1:42846-60545 GCA_000404065.3 Pinus taeda
TATTTTTATTAATTTACCATACCTCTTTTATAAATATGGTATTTGGCCCATAGGATTCACTTAAATAAAACCTATTCTTGAAAATGGGCGAATGGAAGGTTGTAACTCCTAATTTCAAGGGCTAAATTTACTTTTTTTACCCTCACCCTTAAAATAAGGTGGGCTATTTGAGGTGATTTGTAAAAATGTACTATGATACAAAATATTCGCCCACTAAAAATTTAAAACCCCTTGATTTCGCCAAAGGGCGAACATTCGCCCCTAAAAGCACCCCTACAGCGAATCTACGAGGTAAAAGATTCCAAAAATCTGTTGTGGAAACAGGTATGCCACGCTGCTCTCCGCTCAAAATTTGTTGATTATATCAGAATGCAGGAAGTCTTCCAGTTGTCATTTGAATCATACACATGGGGAGAAATATATTCACACATCACAAAGACACCGGTAAGTCTTTGTACAAGTTCAAAAGTGAATAAATCTTTCGAGAAATTATCCAGGTTGCCAGATAGAAAGTCCATTTGCAGCAAGTATGGACTTACCGCAGATGATCCTTTGGTAAAGAAAAGGAATTCTAAGAAGAGAGAAAAAAGAGAATTCAGAGAGACTTTCTATAAGAATAAAAGAAGTTATCCAAAGGACAGAAGAAGAAAATATCCTGCAAAGGATAAAAATCAGAAGCATAAAAAGAAAGGATATTACAGGTATGTGCCAAACACTCATTATTATAATCCTTCAGATATCCATCTACACTTTACTAAGAAAGAAAAATGGAACAAGATCACTTGTTGGTTATGTGGACAGAATGGGCATACAGCTTCAAGATGCCCACAAGGGGAAGAATCAAAGCTTAATAGAGGAAAGAAGACCGCTGGTTATGCTAAAAAAGCCAAACAAGTCAAAAAAGAGCATAGAAGCCCTATTGTCTGCCTTAGATGTAATTTTGCGACTCATGTCACAGAAAGGTGCCCCAAACTCACAATCAGAGATATAGCACAACAGCACCAACTAGAAGAAACTTCTCTTGACTCTTTTAGCTCCTCTACAGAAGATGAACTACAAGCCAATATGGGTCAATATTCTGAATCAGATTCATCAAAATGCTCATGTACAGATTCGGATGAATGCGCTTGCCATGCCTTGTATGATGATGATTCTGATTATTCCAGCAGCTCAAGTGAAGAAGAGAGGGCAAAACCTCCAAAAGAAAAAGTACTTATGGCATCTGTAGATGAGGAAGCAGAATTAAAAATTTTGTCTCAGATTCGGGCTATGGAGGATGGTGACATGAAGAACAGACTGATCAAAGCTTTCACAGATCAGCTGAAAACTAAAGCTTCTAAGGAATCAGGGAAGAAACTATTGTTTGTTGATGCATCCTATGAACGCAATACAAAGTCTTTTCAAATGTATCACCAAAAAACAAGAAGAGTAAGGTCACTTACTCTTGGTGAAGTAAGTGGTGAAATCCACCACATCAAATCCGAAATCTCTACAATCAAAGCTCAGATTACAGAACTGCAGAAAGACAAACAAGTTGAGGCTAGCCAAAAATATGAAGAATAAGAAGAAGACGAGGATGATCCCTGGAACCAAGCTGCACATGTGCAAGAGGTCCAAATTGCTGAAGGTATGCAAGATCCAAATTTTGGATTCAAGGACATGAGATTATTTACTATTACCTATCAGCAGCATCATGTTAAGGTAAACATCTGTATTCAAGGAAAAATTTTCAAATGATTGCATTATTAGACTCAGGTACAGACATTAATATCCTTAATATGAAGAACATTACATCCAGATACTGGGTCTCTGCTGAAAGAAAGGTTGTGGGTCTTGGAAATAGGAAGCTCCAGTATGAAGTTCCAAGAGCTTCATTGTGTTTTGATTCACATTGTGTATATATGAAGTTTGTTGTTGCAGATATTCCTGTTGATTGTATTTTAGGAAATATATTTCTTGTTGCAGTTGAACCACATGGTTCAACCAGGCTGAAAGGAGGAAGATCTGGTTACTTTATCTCAGTCCCCACATCAAGAGGCAAAAAGAAGAAGATTGTACTACCTTATGTTTCCAGTCTAAGGGTCTCTACTATGGTGCAGGCAATGCAGAAGTTAGATAAGGAAAAATTCTTACTAACAGACCTCAAAGATCTGAAGGGTAAGCTAAGGATTGAAGAACAACGAAAGTTGCCTGAGGTAAAACGCAGAATTCAAGATTTGAAGCAAAAGCTAGAAGAAAAATGTTGTTTAGAAGAGCCAAATGCTTTTTGGCATCGAAAACAACATACTATCAGGCTGCCATACAAAGAAGAATTTGCGAGAAAACCCTGCAAAAGTAGAGCAATCCCTATGAGCAAAGAGTATAGGGATCTTTGCCAGAAAGAGATCCAACAACTGCTCGACATGAGACTAATAAGAGAATCAAATAGCCCATGGAATTGTTATGGATTTTATGTAAACAAAAGGGCAGAACAGATCAGGGGTATCCCAAGACTTGTCATCAATTATAAACCTCTAAATTCAGTTCTTGTAGATGACACCTATCCAATTCCACACAAAGGAGACTTAATCAGAAGAATTGCAGGTGCTAAAATATTTTCGAAGTTTGATTTAAAGGCAGGATTTTGGCAGGTGGCTATAGAATAATCAGATAAGTTTAAGACTGCCTTCAACATCCCTGCAGGACATTATGAGTGGAATGTCATGCCATTTGGACTAAAAAATGCTCCCTCAAAGTTCCAGAAGGTGATGGATGACATTTTCAAGCCTTATTTTGACTGGTTGATTGTATATATCGATGATGTTTCGATTTTTTCTAAGAATATAGATGAACACTTTAAGCATGTAAATATTTTCTTAAAGTTAGTTCAGAAGAATGGGCTAGTTCTGAGCAAGAAGAAAATAGAAGTTTTTCATACTTCTATAAAAATTTTGGGTCATACAATCTGCAATGGACAGATTTCTCTCCAGCAGCATGCCATTGACTTCGCTGACAAATTTCCAGATGTGCTCAAGGATAAGACACAATTGCAAAGTTTTTTGGGTTGCCTTAATTATGTCAGCAATTTTTATCAAGACTGCGTCGGCGATAGAAAAATCCTCAACAGGAGGTTAGGGAAGAACCCTTCTGAATGGTCAGACCTTCAGACCAAAGTTGTTCAAGAAATCAAGGCTAAAGTAAAATCTTTACCCATTTTATATGTTGTAGATGATCAGGCCTTTAAGATTGTTGAGTCTGATGCAAGTAATGTTGGATGGGGAGGAGTTTTGAAACAAAAAATTGGTAAAGAAGAGCAGGTGGTTCAGTTTGCTTCTGGAGTCTGGAACCCTGCAGAACAAAATTACTCTATCATTGAAAGAGAAGTCAAAGCTGCATGGAACTGTATAAGCAAGTTTGAGGTTTGTCTCATAAATAAGCCTTTTCTCCTCAGAACTGATGCATCAACCATGCAAAAGGTATTGACAAAGAATATTAAGAAGGCTGGAGAAGCGAAATTTGCAAGGTGGCAGGCCCTGTTTGCCAATTTTGATTTCTCTGTTGAACATATTAAAGGAAAAGATAATAGCCTTCCTGATTTTTTAAGCAGAGAATACATTGAGCAGAAAGAGGCATGAGTTTTGGTTGTTGTTACTGAATGGGAATAGGAGTGAAAGAGGGAAACAATGAGGATTGTACCATATGAACTAGAATGGGAAACATATAAAAGGGACTGGAAACCCACATGGCAACTCAGAAATATGAAGGTCCTGGACGCCAATCTACAGCCCCATACGGATCTTCAGTTGTATGTACCAGAAAGAAAAGTTTATCCCAAGGGAAGAGCATGGATACATGACATGGTCTATGACAAAGCCAGAAGAAATGCTGAGATCGCAAGGATAGCATTAGAACAAAATTTTCATGATATTGCTACCATATGGTACCATGGAGGGAAAAGTACGGGTATCTTTGAAAGACATGTCTGCATATACCAAACCTGTGATTTATGGAATGAACCTGGCCATATCAAAACCCATATGGCAGCAAGATGGCCCAGGAATGACCCTCAAATCATGTTTCCTGATACTATCTTTGATTTTGCATATTATAAAAGATTATGGTGGCAATTTCTTAATGTTGATGACCAAACAAAAACCCACTATACCAGGCTCAAATTCAGCACGGTCGGGCATTATCAAGGATATCAACAAAATGAATGGCTCAGAGAATGGTGGAGAGACTATGGAGTAAATAAAACTGCGATGGATCCAGTAGAACATGAGAAATATTGAAAAAATATGGGAAAACCTTGTATCATGGATTGTAACACAGTATGTAACCATCCAGTTTATCATACTGTTAAGCAGATGGCGGACACTGAGTGGACAACTTACAAGGATGCTCCTTACAATAATTCCCCTGAAGAATATATGCGGGAGCACATGGAGTGGTTGGTCCTTACCAAAGTACAACATCAAACCGTTCTAGGAAGGCCCATCATCGTCCGAAAAATCTACACCAAAGCTTGGGACATCATGCAATACAAACAAGACAGATTTCCAGGACTTACAATCTTCTAGTATGAACCAGTCACAAGGGCTAAATTGTGACCAGTTTTTCCGTGGATTTTTGTGTTTAAAAATCTCCACAGTGTAATATATCTTTTCTCGTGGGCTTTAGTACAAAAGCATCCACGGTGTTTTAGTCATGTCTAAAAAACTTTTAGTACAAAGAATATACTTTACAGGCTATATCAGGCGCATTACCCGAAAGCAATTATTCGATCCATATAATGGACCCGAATTTTGTGTGGATGTCACTCTAGTAAAACTGAAAAGCAATTATTCCTTTTGCTTTAAGTCTTTTCTTTGTTCCAACCCAGGACAATGTTTGTCCCCCCTTCTCTTCTATTAAAGAAGGGTAAGGCTCATTATTTTGGCATCGGAGTCTAGAGAGTTTAGAGTCTTGAGTGTTTTGAGTCGAGTATTTTCCTACTCTGCATCTGCAGACCTGCGCGTCTGATCTGCTTGCACCACGAAATTACTCAAGTCCATAGGTGGTTTGGAAGCCTGCGCACTAGTATGCTCGGTACTAGTGAGAACCTAAAGTGGCAGAACCAGTAGAGAAGTCAGTCAGTCGTTCTGTTGTATAAAAACTTCTAAGGTAGAGTCTGTCTGTCGCTAGGAAGCCTTTGGTATTACTTGGTCTTTATGATCAATATATAGTCCAGTAAATGCGACAACAGTCCATCTCTATAAAGAGTTTTTCTCTCTGTAATTTATTTGAGCATCTGAAAAATAATATGAGTACACTATATTTCCGCTATTTGAGTATCACTGTGCGCTTATAAAATCTGCTGTGAGGAAGTCATTCTGTTGAGTCTTCATCCGAAGTTTGTAGGAAGTTCGCTAATTCTTATGAGCATTAATGTTAAATCTTTCCAATCAAACTCTCACAATGCTAATTCTTATTAGCATCTTGCTCTTGTTCCTGTAAGTAATCCGACAATCTCTCATTAAGTGTTGTTGTCTCATTAATTTATGTCTTGTAGGAACACTCAACCAAAAGATGGGTCATAACATAAGTAGTATCAATTTCCTCGGAAAGTAGATTATGACTATACTTCTCGTGCTAACAATGTTTTAGGAAAAGGTTTTAAAACCATTAATCAAACCTGTGTCCTCTATTTCAAAAAACCAACAAATTCCACATATCAATTACATTGAAATCACTACTTCATTCTAGTATTTAGCTAGACAGTTCGTTTGGATTTCGGTTGGTACATCAGCCAATTGAGGTAACATCGTGGCATTTCTTGAATATATTTCTCTGTCCATACTTTTATATATGCCACATATTCAATCCAACTCATACCTTAAGAAATACTGTGACATTATGTTATATAAGATATATATACTACTCTAGCAAGGGATATGGAGTAAGTTTTAATCTTGAGATCAAACCTAGAAGTGCCTAATTCATCCCATTCATTTGGTTTCTTCTCTGCACCAATGATTTGGGTTGTCATGAGACAGTCCTCCCCTTATGAATGTCATTGTTGTTGAAAAACAATTGTATATAAACATGAGGGAGACCTTAGCGTGAAACGGATATTTATCTTGTGAGCTTATTCTTACGTATTTTCACACTTTCAAGGCTTGCATATGTGCCAAAAATCATAGGCAAACACTAGACTTGGAAGAGAACTCAAGTTTTTATGTAGTTATTGAACCCATTCCAATTTCAGAGGTACAAAACTTAATGAGTAATAGAATTCAAAGTTTGTTATACTTTTACTAAACTCGATTCCATTGAAATGAAGATCTCAACGAGTTAAAACTCAATCCATGGACCATTGAAGACTTAAATTGACAACTTCAACGATGCCAAAGCATTCAAAGCATTCATTATTACAATGAGAATATATCAAATACACCAACCCTATTTATGCATTCATAAGCAACATCTAACAAATATATTTGGCATCTAGCTTTTAGTATTTTACTAGAAATGCATGAAGCATTATATAAACAAAGTGCGGCCTTTTGAAAAATCTATTCAATGCTTCCACTTGTGCCAAAAACATACAGACATATCAATATAGGAATCGGGATTTATATAATCAAATGTTATTGGGCCTATAACTATGTTACCGTAAACGAAATGGGACTTTTTGTTTCTGGAAGAAAACATAATAACATGGAAAACATTGTTTTGTACGGTCATTCTTGTTTCTCAATCCAAGAAACCAATTTCTCTAGAAAGGTTGGTTTCTTGAAACTGTTTTTTGAGAAATATGATCTTGTTTCTCCTTAAACTAGTTCATTTCTCTTGTGTCTAATAAGTTTAGGTTGTATATTGATAAGTTCATATATGTAGTTTTACTAAACAACAATTAAATAGTAGATGAATTTATTGTTTTGTGTTGTTAAAATTGTTGTCAAGCGAGAGTGCATACTTGATTTGCACAAGATGATTCGCACAAAGCAGACTCATGGAGGATTTGGAGGTACATAGCAAGGTGCTGAAAGAGATGAGGAGATTAATCCATCAAAGCGTTATCTAGATATTTAATATGTGTTCATTGATGCCCAAAGGTTTTTGTTGTTCGACCTCTCAATTGGAACTCTGGTTGTAATTCTTTGGTCACACTTTTATCATTAATTATAATTGTAATTAGAAATTTTATCATGATTCAATGCTTTTGTTTATATATATTATATATATATATTATATATATATATAATATACTTATATATATATGACAGGGAGTTTTTAGAAGCTTCCTCGATTGTTACTCTAATTTATAATATTTCATATTATAATAATTAAAAGAAAATTTTAGTACTAAATTAAATAGCAGATTGTGACACATTAACGTGAAATAAACATATGTAGGTAATGATATTTTTCAAAAAACATTTTAAATGTAATATCATTTAAATTTATTTATATTAGATTTTTAACTTGGGATTTTTTACACATTAATGAGTTAAATAAAGTGTTAATAACAATGGACACGAGAATGTCTTTATTCTTTTTTTCAAAAAATGATAATTTTTATGTCATGTTATTCCATTTCATTTCATGTTAGATGCAATTGGTTATTTGTGTAAAACTTTCAAGGAAAGCATCTAGTTTGTTAGCACTTTTCAATTTATTGCATCAATTTTTTTGTACCTAATTACTTGTGGCATTGATCTTTAAAGTGTAGTTGTCTTTATCAATTGGGTTGTACTCTAATTGTTTCTATCTCTTAAGTGGCAATCTAAATGTGGTAACAAGTGTGCTTATTGGTTACTAATTAATTTTAGTGTAAATGTATATATTCCATAAATATGACCGTCACTTATGTAAGGAAATACGTCACGAAAGATAAAATATGAATTCTCCCACGTTTACATGAGATATAGCATATTTGTCTTTCTTTACTAGAATAAAATGGTATTAAATTATTAATAATCAACTATTTTTTTACTTGGTTTACAGATTAGAATTCATTATGGAAAAGTATTATTAATTCTTTCTTCCACTTTTTTTCCACTACAATGAAAGAAATTTCGTCGGAAAAGTTGACCATCCATTTCCAAATAAAACTATCTACACTGACGCCCAAAAAAACTAAAAACAGAGAATACCAAAAAGCAAAAAAGGCTTTTGAAGCATAGTTATGGATGACATTGAAATGCACACAATCTTATAGTGGAGGAACAAATGGGGTAACTAGTTCAAAGGTTTGGCTTTTCCCTTATTACAAGAGCAAAAAATTAGAGCATGTAGGAAGAGTTCGATGGCATTTACTTGGAATAGAGAAAAAGGAACAAATGTGTCTATGTCCGGATGTACTTAAAACAGAGAAAACAACTATATAAAAGCAATATAATGAACTTGAAAAGTTGAGACATGTTGTTGAAGGTTTAATTCAAACCAATGGAAATCCCACTAGATTGATAATTAGTGGTCCATTGTGTTCTTCTCGACATCATGCTTTTGTTTCCAACCTTAAAAACCCATGGGATGTAAAAGGGAGATGAAATCTGGATGCATCTATTGGGCATTTTTTTTCAAATGACACAGCTTTTAATGTTTTCAAATATCCTTATTGGAAGGAGATGGTGAGATATTTAGTTAACACTGCCCCTAAAGGTTAAAACCTCCTAGTTATGAAAAGATGAGGACAACAATGTTTTCTAAATAGAGGACTTGAATTCAAGCTAAATTTCGTGATATTATAGACAATTGGAAGAATCTGGAGTATCCATTATTTCAGATGGTTGGATAGATGTCAACCAACATACTCTTGTTAATATTTTGGTTGCTATCCCAAAAGGAGTTATGTTCTTAAAATGTCATGATACTACATGAAGACAAAATATGGTACAAATCTAATGATCTTTTCAAAGAGGCAATAAAGAAAGTTGGAAGAGAAAATGTGGTCTAAATTGTTACAAATAGTGCCTCAAACAATGTGTTTGTTGGGGATTTGATTGAGGATGAATACTTAACAATTTTATGGACTCCTTGTTTTGTACACTTCATTAAATTGCTCCTTAAAGATATTCATAGCATTGCATTGGTTAGCAACACTATAACTGAGGAAAATATGTTATAGGTTTTTATTAATAATCATTCATCATCCATAACAATTTATAGGAAATATGCCAATTTCCAGCTTCTTCGATATGCTGAAAATCCGATACTAGATGTGCATCTACATTCATCATCTTACAATGCTTCATCAAAGTGCATCAATCTCTAAAGGAGATGGTGGTATTATTAGATTGGTAGAGGTGGAAGGATTCTCATATTGGGGATGGTCCCCAAATTGAGAAAATTATTATTGGTAGTTCTTCAGAAGATTTATGGAGGAGGGTGAAGGATATTGTTACCTTCATCACATCTATTATTTCCACCCTCCGCATATATGATAATGATCATCCATGCTCAAGAAATGTGTTTGAGTGCATGGATCAAATGAGAGAGAAGTTTCATGAAATAATGGAAGATGTAAATTCTAGGATTAATAGGAACAATATAAATGAGGTGTAGGATCTTATTCTCACAAGGTAGAAAATGTTTCACAACCCTCTTCATTCAATTACATTCATATTCAACCCTAAATGGTTTCACAAGAAACCATCTTTAGATATGGAGGTGATGCAAACTAGAACACATCAACCATTCTAGAAAAAGAGCCTAAAAATCTAGATTATTAGTTTTTTTTTCATTTTGCATAGAATTTGTTAGAAGTATATTTTGAGATATTCGTATAGTTATAAGAATACATGTAATTGTTAGTACTGCAAAACTCTTATTCTTATAAATGTTTGCTTGTTTTCTAGCATCATTGACCAACCAATTTTTTGGGTCTACTTTCAATGTAATAGCAAAGGAAATATTATACTTTTCTCCTTTACTAATCCTCTATGGCTAAATGTGATAATTACAATTTCACCTATGTAAAAAATGAATGTTGATGATGAATGCTTTGTTTTATGTTTTTCATATTTTTATTTTTTCTCTCTCTCATTGTTTCTTGAATGTGAAACCTCCAAAATTCATTTCTAGTCATGTTTTCGTTTCTCATTTCATTTATTGTTCTTGGTTTCAATGAAGAATTTATGGGACTTTTAAAGGTTTCAGCACTAGAGCACTGATTAATCTATATAAGAGAGTCATCATTAATGGAATAGCTGAAAACAAAATATTCTTGGTCGTTGGAGCATTCAAAGTGGATATTCTTGTGAGAAGCATCCCGCATTGCCCTTAATTGATTTCATTTTAGATCCGTTGGTTGATGGCCCTACAATTAATGGTGGAATCTTAACAGATTTAGTTAAATTATGGAATAATTTTTCACTGAGTTAATAGAAACAATTTATTGAATGTGATTCTGAACAAATTACCATTTTTACATTCCATATATAACTAATTAGATTGTGTATGCATGTAGGAAGGCAAAAAAAATCCCAGAACTACATGTCAAAAAAAGAGATACCTATGGTCAATACTCCAACAAAAGGAAACATCAACATACTACTGGGTTATCAATGAAGTCTACATGTTTTCGCAACCATCTATGATGTGGCAATTTCATGGAAGAAAGGGTGGAAATTTTGTGAGTATCTAGACAAAAATAAGATCATGAATGCTAAGGATGTCTTCTTTATAGATTGTATTTTGCATTAATGTAATAGGATCTATGTAATAAAAATTAGAACAACCATATGATTTTTTCATCCACAATTATTTGGTTTTAGGATTTCTTAGCCATCTTGCAAGAATTGGCTAGATGCTAGTGGTTTCAAGCTTAAAACCATGGAAGCATTACAATCCACAATATCTATAATCACAATGCCAGTGGTTTCAATTTTGAATAAGTATATAAGTGAAGTTAAGATTCCACTTTCATCCATATGTTTTTTTTTCTTTTTTCAAATGTTGGCGATAAATTTTGTGCAAGTCGTATGCATGAATCGCCTAGACATAAAGTCTTGGATAGCTTTCAATTTATTTTCTTCATGAGTAGCTATATTATTTGATAAAAATGATTGTACCTTCGAGAAGATAATAACAAATCTTTGCCACTAAAGCACCAAATTCTTGTTGAGGTTGGTGTTAATAACCCTCTCAATTCTTGCCAATAATGAGAGGGATTGTGTTGGTTTGAAGCCTTGGTGGAATGCTTGTTTTAGTCAATCCAAAGGTCGTCATCCTACATACCTATTTTCCCATAACCAATCACGTTCCATTATAGATATTTCATTTACCATCAAAAAACTTATCGAGGGAAATAGACAACTGGAACAAATTCTTTTAATATTCTTCATACAAATTCATAATTCTTACAATCCACAACATACTCAGTTATCACTCATTTTGTTTATGACTTCCTCCGAACATGGCACCCTACATTGTCCCAAACAAGTTTCTCATACAATTTGTTCCTCTCTTTGGTGCCAAAGGTGCATTTGTTGGGCCAAATTTTATAACCAAATATTAATAATGTCCCTAATTATTTATAAAACCCATATTATATATGTATTCTTCTCGTGAGACTAGCCATCAAGATTCATTCAGAAGTGAACAATAGTTTGAAAAAAATTTAGTACCTCTATTGAACATGACACAAATTTTTTGATGTCTTATGGTAATATGTAGGTCCTTTGTCACATGCGTTGTGTTCATAAAGCTCGTAGGAAAAAATCGAGTATTAATTATTGTTATTGTTCCTCTTTTTCTATTATCTCTACTACTATCATTTCTAATTTCTGTTATTTATTGTTTGTTCCTTTTATTTCACTAGCACATAAGGTTTTCCTACAGGTGCACAAGGGTTGGAGCATGTGTGTGTGCAAGTGGGTTTTAGGGTCCATATTTCAAATCTGGGCTTTGATATCACATGCGGGAACCCATTCTGGGATGCTTCAATTTGAATAAGTTTCCACAATAAATTTCACGACATATACAAAAAACAACATATTTTTCACAACATATCAAAGCATGTAAATTTCCACAACGTATTAAAAGCATGTAAAATAAATTTGGTTTATGACAATTTACATAAACGACAACAATAAGAATATTTGGTTACATTAGCTCAGTTGCGGTGCCCCTGTTGGGACCATCGAAATGAATATGCCACCATGCCAACTAGGAAAGTCTATCCAACTTTCTAACCCAGGGAACATCCTAGCCCAAGTTCAAACCGCAGCCATAGTGTGTCTGATATCATTGTGCCAATACCAATATCCACCTCTTAGCAACAACATAAACCTCTACACTCCCAAGTCCTAAAACCCAAAAATCAACTTGAGGTGCCCCCAAAACCAAATCAACCCAAATTTCCTCTTAAGAATTCCCTCTCTCCCAAACTTCCAACACTTATCCCCCACCCTCCTCCATTTTCTCACACTTATTTCCTCCTCCTCCCCCCTCTCAGAATCAATGCCACCAACCCACATTCCTTCCCTCGAGCCATTCCCACT
Organism: Pinus taeda; assembly: GCA_000404065.3. Classification (NCBI taxonomy): domain Eukaryota; kingdom Viridiplantae; phylum Streptophyta; class Pinopsida; order Pinales; family Pinaceae; genus Pinus; species Pinus taeda. The sequence goes on from APFE031572601.1 coordinate 55,314, forward strand.
TATCTTCTTATCCAAAATTAAATTTGAGGAAGACAATCTTGCTAGGGCATATAAATAATAATAATAATAACAACAATATCCCTTTACTGTCAATCAATCATATGGATTCCTAAAAATCCTATTAATTTAAATATTAAATAATCATGTTAAAATATCATTTATTAATTATAAGTCAAGTTTAAAGGTTAATCAATCACTAATCAAGATTAACTATTAATCAAGCTTAAGATTAATCATAACTTATGCATTAATGACCATTTATTAATCGTCTAGCATAATAGGTTATAGAAAACTAGTGTATTGATACAAGGTGTGGGTATGTAGCTAAGATACACATACCTCATACATATTCTAATATTTCTGATAAGAATCAAGCACAGAAGTCAATCACTCAGCAGGTAGGTTAATAACCTAATGTAAGCTAATAGGATCAGGAAGTGGGTATTACATCTTTGAAAACTCCAAGGAATTTATGGCATCAACTAAAAAGCAATATGATACACCTATGAAATGCTTAGGATTATACAATGGAGGAGAATACATAGACAAGGATTTGAAAAGTATTTTTCAAATATCAGTATATTTGGGCAAAAATGTATAGCTTACAAACCTAGTGAAAATGGAATTATTGAAAGAAAGAATCAAACTTTCAAAAAATGGTGCATTGTTTGCTTCATGCCAATTGTTTGTAGACTAAATTTTATAGAAGTTGTCTATTGCTCAGCCTATTTTTAAAATCTTATTCTGACTAAAGTTGTAATAGATCTAAAAGAAATCCCTTAGACAAACATCTTGGAAAATTTGGATTCATAACATGGGATCACATTCTAGATGATAGAAGGAAGAAATTGGATGCAAATAGTCATGCTTGTATCATGATGGGCTACTCTTAAAAGTAAAATGCCATGTTTGACCCTATTAAACATGATATTATTTTTTGAAGAGAAGTTGTCTTTTATGAGAAACATCAGGTATCACTATGTTGAATTCTTCTTCTAGCTTGTTCAATAGTGATCCTATGAAAATTCTATGGAATTCTATATTCACCACCTACTTTGCAAGATCGTTGGTTGGTTAGTTGACTTCTTTTCTTGAATCAAACTACAATCAACCTTCTCTAGTAGAATCGATCAAAATATTTGGGACCATTTTTCAACATAGAAATGGTGATCTTAGTACACGAACTCCTTCAACAAAGGGGGTTTGTCCTCTTATATTTTTTACCAAGACAACTAAAGCTATGGAAACCAATGTGAGAGATAACAATGACTCAAGAAAAATAGAGGTAATAAGTAACATGTTAGTGTTTCCCTAGTGGCATATGTGCTAGAGGCATGTTATCCAAAGAAATATATAGATGCACATGATTGACCTAGATGGGAGAATGCAATGGTTGATGAGTAACTTTCCTTGATGAAGAATAACATATGGGATTAGTTCTTTGACTAAAAGGAAAGAATATATTGAAATGTCAATGGGACTACAAGACCAATTTATATCTAAATACATTATTGAAATACATAAATCTCATTTGATAACTAATGGGTTTTCTCAACAAGAAGGAATTGAATACATTAAGACCAATGCCCTAGTTGCAAAGATGAGATCTTAGCCATCTAATGGATTCACTTATTTGTTAATTTGGATGGGAGTTACATCATATGGATGTAAAAAGTGCTTTTATACATGGTGATCCCACCAAGGATATTTTTATGAAACAACCCCTTGGTTTTGAGAAGAAGGTAGTCTTGTATGCTAACTAAAGAAATCCTTTTATGGTTTGAAATAGGACCCTAGAGCATGGTATGAGAAGATTGCCTACTTTTTCTTCCATCTCAATTTCAAATTTGTGAATCAAATCATAGCATCAATGTATTACAATTAAATTATGAAAGTGGATTGTTGCATTGTATGTAGATGATCTAGCCATTTAACTTGAAGCAATGATAATTTAACTTTGGGTTTGCAAAAATAGTTAGCACAGATGTTTGAGATTACCATCCTTGGTCCATTGCATTTCTTTTTGGGCATCCACATTCTATGAATTGATGATCATGTCTTTATTTCTCAACCTAAATATGTGCTGAATATTTTACAAAATTTTAGGATGGAACACTATAAACCCTATGCTACACCTTATCAAACAAGAATGAAGCTAACGAATGACTATTATCTCTAATAGCCAATGCTACACTCTATCAATAACTTGTCAATATTCTTATCTTTTTAACTCATAATTGACCTGATATTTTCTTTATTGTTAGTGTTGTTTCTTTATTTATGCAAGATGCTTTTGAGAATGTTGCCTTAAAGCCACAAAGATAATTCTTCATTGTATCAAGGGAACCTACCTCTTGGTATAAATCATTTTAGTGACAAAATTGAATTAGTTAGTTACCTACATTACTCAAATTTGGATGGATTGTAAGGTGAAAATTGACTCGGTGAAAGAGTCAAAGTTACTTAGTCTATAGTGGTGGTTTTGGGCATATGGTTTTAGTTTCCCATAGTTTTGTTCCCATGTATTACATGTAATGAAGCATTTAAAAGGATTGGGAAGACTTCATTGTAAGGGCGTGAGGGATGTGAGCAGTGAAGGCTCACTTGGCCAGGTTGGGCAAGTTTTTCCAAGGGACAAAAATAGAATACTTTGTTAGTTGGTCCTTCCATAAATTGTGGTTTTCCATGATAAATATTGTGTTTATTATTGGTGTTTTCTTGTTGGTAAATTTAAATTTCTCTTTGTTAATTATTTTAACAACTAGTATCAAATCTAAATGGTTTATTTGGCCTAGTGAATATTAGTAAAAAATCCTAAGTTTGAGGACATGAGATTTGTTCTAAGATTGTGACAATGAGGCTAGGTAGATGAGGGTTATGAGGTGTATATTGATGAGGAAAAATTCCATGAATTAACCTTGAGTTTTATGTTGGCACCCTAAAGGAAACTGGTAGCAACTCAAGAAAGATAGATGAAGGGGATACAAAAAAGTTCATGTTACAATCTATATTGGACTATGTAGGCCAATAGGGAGAACAATTGTGGTAGATCCCTTGAGGGAATTGAGTGTAACAACAAGAACCATCTATATGTGCAAGGAGGCATACAAGAAAACCCATGTCAAGCCTTATACTGAGATTATATTTATGTTAAGGATGAACACAAAGTGCTTGATGAAATGCTTTAATGAGATGATTTATCATGGTTTGTTTGCTTCAGATTGTATATTTTCAATGGTGAAATGGGTGACCTATGGAAGATAGAGAGGCTAGTTGTGTATTTTAAAACAAACAACAACAAAAATAATTTATTGTAATGGAGTTGAAACTTTTTACATGTAAATGGGAATACAACTATAAGACCTAGTAAGGCATGCGTACCATTGGGGAATTACCCATAAAGTATGGAGTTAGACCTAAGTGATAAGGGGGAACGTTGAATTATTGTATACCCTAGATATAACCTTTGAGGGGGGTAGGACTTGGAGGTGAGCGATGCCATCTCACTTCGCTGGTTCGGTAGGATTTGGTCAAGGGAAGCCCAAGTCAAGTTTTAATGGGGGTTTGTTAGGTAAAACTTGACTCAATAAAAGAGTTAAAGTTACTCAATCTATAGTGATGGTTTTTGGCACATGTTTTTAGTTTCCCATGGTTTTGTGCCTATGGATTTCATGTAATGAAGCGTTTAGAAGGCTTGGAAATACTCCATTGTAAGGGTTCCATGGATGTGAGCAGTGAAGGATCACTTGGTTAGCTTGGGATAAACCAACGACAATAATAGAATATTTTGTTAGATAAGTTTTCCCTGGATTGAGTTTTTCTTGGATAAACATTGTATGTTTATGATCTGTGTTTTGTTGTTATATTTATTTTCAATGATTTTTTTAACATGGATATGGTGACAACAAAAATTCTACATATGGATTTGTCTTTTCACTTGGATCCAACCATGGTTCGGTCTTGCAAAAGAAGAAGGTGGTATATTTTTCAACTACAGAAGCATAATATTGTGGTGCTACATGTTGGCACAAAGGTAATATGTATTAAACATCTCATGGAAATAAATGGTTTCCTAGTTGAGACTTAATATGGCATCTTGTGAAAATAAAAGCACAATACAAGTTGAAAATCCTCCTATGGAACATAACAATGAAGCATGTGGAGCTTTATACTAATTATTTAAAACAAGTAGTACAATACAATGTTACAATTCTTGTTTATAGCAGGAAAAACAATTAGGTTGTTGATATCTTTATGAAGCTTCTCTCAAAAGCTAAGTTTGTGAAACTTTGGGCTATGTGTGGGCTTTAGAAAGCTACAATTATGGGGAGGTGTACAAAAGTAATTTCACCTCTTGAATCTCCAAATTATTATACTAATAGGGAGGTGCTGAAACAACATGTTATGCAAATTCATCACATGTTTGGATCTTCTATAGATAGTTAGTTGACATTCAATAATCGACTAGGAGAGCCAACTAAGTAGTTGATTGAATGGTTATCTAAGGGACTGAATAGATGGTTAAATAGGCATTTGATTGGTTATGTAATTAGAATAAAGTAGTTGACTAGTGCATAGTACAAGGTAGAAATTAAATATTTTATTATGCATCCTCTCTAATTTATGTAGATATCATCTTCCTCATTCCAAGGAAGATAGTTGAAATTCGATAATCGACTAGGAGATCCAACTAAGTAATTGATTGAGTGGTTAGATAAGGGATTGACTAGATGGTCAAATAGGAATTTGATTGGCTATGTAATTAGAATAAGGCAATTTATTGGTGCATAATACAAGGTAGAAATTAAATATTGTATTATGCATCCTCACTAATTTATGTAGATATAATCTTCCTCACTTCAAGGAAGCTAGTTTTACCTCTATACAGTAGAAGATGGACTCATGGATTGGTCTATATATGTGTGAAGTGTGAATAATGTTATCTAAGATATGTGTTGTATATGGAAATATTTTAGTTTCTTAAACTACGATGTATTTTGAGCTATGCTTGAGTACTTAAGTGTTTCAATGGTGTCTTTGAACACCATCTCTCTCTTGGAATACCATCTCTATATTATACTTAATCCTTTGATTTTTCAAAATAATATAAATAGTTCACTAGCTAAATAGATATTATAGATTGTAAGCCCAAGAGGTAGGCTCAACTGGTATTTATTAATGTTTTCGGGAATTTGGGTAGCTTTATGTTAGCATGTGCCTAGTACAAATCCC
>APFE031572613.1:2936-16436 GCA_000404065.3 Pinus taeda
GTGAGGCTGGTCTTGCAAAGGTTTGACCAGTTCAAGCCCTAACTCCTTATATCCCGACCTCGTTGGGGACATGCAAAGAAAAACAGAGAAAAAGCAGACCGCTCTGATACCACTGATCCCGACTTAAACAAGAATGCAACAAATTATAGAAATAACCATAAACACAGATATGTAGTGGAAATAATACTTCATTTCATTAAAGTAAAATACTGAAATATGCTTACAAACAATAATGGAAATAAAATAGCTAGGGCGATGGTAGTTTATCTCTGAGAAGAGATGTGGTGGCTACATGCCTTTGAACTGTGTTACAATGAGGCTCGAAGGCCTATTTATTGTTGAGAAACAATGGAAAACCCTTAACATTCCAAAAACTAACCCTAGAAGATGAAACACCAAACTATGGGCCCCGTTTGGGTAAATTGGTACATCAACTTCCAGGGGTCGTAACTTTGGCATACGATCTCTGTTTGACGCGTACAATCACTCGTTAGAAAGATATATCTGAGCAATACCACTTTGGGAAGGGAAAAATCGGTCCATGGACCCATGTTGCCCCCATATTTCCCAAAAAAATTCATTTAGGGCCTCAAAACAACTCCGGAAGTTCACAACCCGAAAAAAACTGCTAAAAGTAGTAGGTTGTGCTACAATTAAGGAAACTGAAAATGTTGAGAGAAACAATGGTGGGGGTCCAGGTGGACTTGGCAGGTGGCCACCAAGATCCACCTGGATCAGGTCAACATCTTGATTGACTATTTTTAGCATTTGGCATTTTGTGTTATTTGATATCTTGTGGTATATTGGTGAAATTTACACTTGTATCTCTAAGCATTTTATCTTGTCTAAGATTGCAATTCATTGTTGTTAAGACTCTTAAAAGGTTGATAGAGATATAGGAAAACTCTTTTTATCTAACTTGAGGGGCCTTAGCAAATCTTTGGTGGTTAACATGGTGACATTGCAGTCGTCAGAGCCACGGTCTCTGTAGCACCAGAGACATCAGGTGATACAAGCCTAGCATAAGGTATCATTAATCAGGCCCTAGACTGCTTCCTGTGAGCCTCCTTCCCACAACCTACCCAGCTTCAAACTAGTTAAAGGAAGGTTACACTTAGGCTAGTAATTTAACTAAAATTTACCAAGATCACTGCATCTCACATAGGTCCTAGGATTTACATATCATATAGGTTAGTCAATCATTCAAGAAGCGGGTGTCCATCCATTCATTTGGTTCCAATTCATAAGAAGCAAGAATTTGTGACTCCATTAAGGCACTAGTCTCATAATAGAAAATCTAATTTAATCAATAATATTGCTTAATTTCAACAAAGTGGTTAGGCCAGTCATTTGTGTCTCCCAAGTAAGTTGGTTCTCAACTTGTTTTCGTTCACTTCATTCCATAAGGACTAGCCCTGATAGCCTGTCAATGGGAGACAACTAGAATGAAGTGGGCACGTATCAGAGTGATAGCCCTCATCCTAAGTGCTGTCACATTGCCTGTACAATCCAAGCGACAACAATTTTTGGTGCCATTGTCAGGGACGAGTTTGCTAGTTGTCAGGGTTTATGACATTCTATCATTTTATGATATTTCATCCTTCATTTGTCCCGCCAACGCCACAACATTTTTGGCACCGCTGTTGAGGACCAATTTATTAAACTTTCATGTTGACGAAATTCTCATTAATCTTCATAATCCTCTCATCCATTTTCATCACACCACTTTCATTAATCTCCTTGTCGCCTTATTCACTCCTCTATCTGCACTTTAGCACCCGGACATTTGGGATAGTTTCCTATTTGGGTGGTGACTCCACAGTTTCATCCATTCACAAATATTACATTAGAAAGAATCATGGTATCTTGGTTGACCCCGCTCTTAAAGCTCGGTCAAACAAATTACATTTTAGTAAGCATTTATTTTTCTCAAATGGGAAGCCTTCCTTGACATCCACTTGCTTTTCCCTAACTAACTTTTCGGTTTTTGCCTTCTAGATTTTGGAGACAGATTCATGTTCAAGTGGTGACTCCACTTCTTTCATTTTTTGCAAGAATTTCTACTAGAGGCTCGCTTCTTGTGGATCTCTTGATTTTATTGAACACAGATCTCTCTCTCTGACATCCATTTGCTTCCCTTTCCCCTTAAGCAAGTCTCATGGATGGCTTGTCTGTCCCTTTTCATTGTACTAACACTCAAGGTTATCCTCACGACCTTCCATAAGAGGAAATTGAGGTTAAAGAATTAATAGAGATCATTAAAAGAATACAAGTTAAGGAGGATAAACAATTTGTTGATATGCAGAATCTCGTAAAGAAGATGCAAGAGAATCAATTACACCATGTTAGTGATCAAGAGGATGTGCCATATTGTAGAATTGTAATCACTGTCATGATGAATCCACTTGTGCCATCACAAGAAGAATTTTCGATAGTACAAAGGCATGGACTAGTAACCAGATTAATCATTTTGATAATGAAAAAAAAAATGGTAAGCATCTTGTTAAGGAATTAACTCAAATGATCAAAGACATGCAGTCTAGTCAAGCAAAAATAATAGCATATCACGCCATAGAAATGACTTCCACATGAAACAAATTACAAGCAATGGAAGTTTCTCAATATAATCAAAGGAAAAACTTTCAGAACATGGTGGATACCATAGAAGAGGAACATGTTAAGGAGCTAAGTTCCATAAAAGCAAATCTTAAGAAAGAAATGAATTATATTTAAGAAGATCATAATAGAATGATGAAGGATATGGAATCTAGTCAAATATCTATTTAGAACATGTTATTAGCTAGAGAAGAAAAGCATATTGAGGAGCTGAAAATCATGGAAACTAATCATTCTAATCAGATGACCACCATTCAAGACCATTTGATCACCATGGAGGAAAATCATGCCAAGGAAATCAATGTTATTAAGGATAATCATTCCAAACAAATGAAAGCCATTGAGGATAGGCTGCATAGTGCGATTAAGACCATGGAGGTTGATCACGTACAATAAATGAAAATTATGGAATCAGTACATGCTGATGAAATAAATGCCATAAGAATTGAATAGGTCACTCTTCAAAGTAAGTTACAAATGTTGGAAAAATCACAAATCCAGTCAAGACCAAAGGATCCAGTACATGAACCTCCCAACCCGCCCAAACAACCTTCATATTATTATGAAGAAGTCATTGATTCCATTAAGAAATGGTTAAATGAGGATGATCCAGGCAGGAAGGAAACTAAAGGAAATTAGATCGATGATTGCAACATCGATCCAACAGATTTTACAGAACAGGGTCACGAAAATAAGGAAGCGTAGGTCACAAAAATCAATGGCATTCTAAATTTTCTAGACGAACGTTATCCGAATCAGATATAAAATTGCATGTTGATCGCATCAATATCAACATCGCATCCTATCAAGAGCAAGCCTAAAAGGTGAAAGAGAAGAAGGAAGAAGTTTGATGCATTCGATGCTCGGGAGCAACTCGATATTCGGATAAGACAGAGTCCTAGCATTGTCAAAATTCAGCATGGCACATCCGAGAAGCAACCCACAAACTTGTCGAAAAGTCGACAGATGCTCAATATGCACTATGTTAAGGGAATCTGATGCAATGGGAATCGTTTTGTATAGTATCGTTTTGTATAGTATCTCTAACCCTCTTCCCTTTTTATTTCATGCCGTTAGATAATTCATTTCACACATTTATATTATGTTTTTTATATTTCAGTTTGTTATAATAGATTTTTTATTCCACCGGTATTTTCTATATATGCATGATGATTTTGATGTTGAATGGATATCTATTTGATGGACTTTTGTTTCCTTGGATGCAGGATTTTGGGATTCTCACATTTTTTCTTAGAAGTAGCATGTCCCCATATGGACCTAGATGTTGCAATCAAATTGTCAAAACACTTGGTTTACAAGATCGTATTGTGTCACAGATGGGTTATGTGTCTTGAGGGTCTAAGATGAATGTGTGTTCTCTCTTTGAGTCTTGTAAATGAAAAATCATATGTATTAGAGGGTTGGAAAATTAATTAATCCCCTCATGTGTAAATTAATTATTTTTTTGGCAAAATAAAATTAAATCATAATCCAAAAAATTAATTACTTAGAGTCAAGTTAAATTGTTTTAGGAAAATAAACTCTCAAAATGGAAAAATTTGTGGGTCTTAAAGAGTCAATTTTTAAAGGTCCTCTACCAAGGGAATGTTGTATTTTTCAAGAAAATTTGGACCCTTGGACCTTAGTGGTTAAGCCAAAGTCAATTTTTTGAGGAAATTAGCTCAAAATAATTAACTTTGAGTTAATTAAAATTGAATTAAATGATAAATTCAAAAAATCTTCAAAAAAAAAATCAAGGGCCAAGATTAAAAGATCTTGAAATGTTTATCAACAACCAAGATTATTTTGACAATGATCAAATAAACTAGCCATTATTTTTCCATTTGGAGGATTTATCTATAAATTAGGGAGTTATTTGAGTCTCTAGTCATCTTGATTTCTCACTAGAAAACTTCTACTAAAGTAGCTTTGTAACTATTGTCCCACCAGGAACTATTTTTTCAATCATAATAAAGGATTTGGGGTGCAATTCAAGGTGTTCTTGCTTATTGATTTGTGGTATGTGCTTACTACAGACATCTTTATGTGGTGTTGAATATTGATAAGATTTGTTTTTTCATTAGATAGAGATAAAACCATACTATTGATAGTTTTGGGTTAATCTTAGGTGGTTTGATTCCCCATGTGATCTAACAAATTATTTTGAGATAAATTCGCAGTGTTTGTAGGTACTTCTGTCCTTGGCCTCCAAGTTCACAAACTTGGGCAATAATCATTATTGCTTGGATTCCAAATATTTATACGGTGGATTAAATCTTCATTAAGGCTATTGTATACATTGGGGTTTCTAAAGTATTTTTAGCCATTCTTTAAAGAAAAAAACTCCATAAATCTTTTTTCTCAAAAATTTACAAATTTTAAAACCCTTGTATATATGTAGATCTTGTGAATAATTTTGTAGATCTAACTTGTAAATTATTTTTTCTAACTTGGGTTTTGGGGATTTTTAGCATTTTGTATATATTTGGGGTTTGCGTGTTTTTATTTTCATTTTTGCGGGTTGGATCAAATAATCATGTGAGAGAAGAGCTAGATTTAGACCCTTGACGGTAAGATCTAGTCTCCAGACAATTATGCAGGGACATTTCAAAGATTTGACAACAAAATTCATATCCGGAAGAAAAAATAAAATTTGAGACATAGTTTTTCAATTTTTGGCTTCCTCTTGCCATTTTAGCTCCCAATCTATCATCTTGGCCCTTTAATCCTCGAAATTTTGTTTCCCTTGGCCTTGTTCTCCAATTCTTGGCCTCTTTTTCCCCAAAATCGACCAGAAACCCTAAGATTAAGTTTTTAAGCTAAATACTTAGCAATTTTGCAGGATTAAGGTCTCAAATTTCTTATTTTTCAAGGGCAAAATGATCCCAAAATTTCAACGATTTTCAACAATGAGATCTTCAAGACCTTGGGCCTAGGGTTTGACCTCTAAGCCTTTGCTTTCTACAATTTTATTAAAACAAACAAATTACTAATAATTGGGCCCTAAAATCACAAATTAAATGGTCAAAATCATTTAAAATTGCAAAATCTCCATTTTAACAAATTTTGACCTCTTGGGTATTTGAGTTTTGGTTCTAACATTTAAGCTTGCTAGTTTTTTCTACATAACTGAGATTTTCTGCAGTTCTGAAATTTTTGAATCAAATATTAAATAAGGGCTAAAAATTGAAATTTTCAATTTTCGGATTTTTTTTCAATTTTTTGAGATATTGGGCATCTATTTTTTGCTTAATTAGTTTGTTGATATGTTGTTAATTCATTACTATAATAATCATATTAGTTCTACAAGTTGCTGAAGTCAAACTCTCTTAAAGCCCTAAAATTGAAATTTTCAAGCTCTTGTGTATTTTGCTTTTTTTGGGCATATAGGCTATCTATTTTTGCCAGTTTTATCTTGTTGACCCGTCTTTACTTATTGCTATAAATCAATAAATTAAGTCTAGAATTTTATTGAATTCATCATCTTAAAATGATCTAAACAAGTTGAATTACATTTGTCGGTCATTAGAATTTCATTGTTTTATGTGTTGTGAAAGTTTCATCATTTGAAGTAGTTTATGCAATGTTGTTACAACATTGATAAGATCTGATTTTTCTGAGGTAGTATTGCTGATATAAACTATCATAAATATGTGATCAACATCTTGGCTGACTATTTTTAGCATTTGGCATTTTGTGTTAATTGGTATCTTATGGCATATTGTTGAAATTTACACTTGTATCTTTAAGCATTTTATCTTGTCTAAGATTGCAATTCATTATTGTTAAGTATTCTTAAAACTATTCAAATTAAGTACTTAAACAACTTTAAAAAATCTTAACTCAAGATAAATCTCACTCATAATCTCTTGCATAAGCATACTAGATCTAGATTTGTATTAATAATTTACGTCCTAGCATAAGCTAGGTTGATAGAGATATAGGACAACCCTTCTTATCTAGCTTGAGGGGCCTCAATAACTCTTCGGTGGTTAATACAGTGACCGCGCAGTCATCAAAGCCACAGTCTCTACAATGCCGGAGGCATCGCGTGATAGAAGCCTAACATAAGGTATCATTAATCAAGCCCTACCCTGCTCCCTGTTAGCTTCCTTCCCACAACCTACCTTGGATCCCAACTTCAAAATAGTTAAAGGAAAGTTACACTTAGACTATACATTTAACTAAAATTTACCAAGGTCACTACATCTCACATAGGTCCTAGGATTTGCATTTCATATAGGTTAGTCAATCATTCAAGAAGTAGGTGTCTATTCGGTCATTTGGTTCTAATTCATAAGAAGCAAGAATTTGCAACTCTATTAAGGCATTGGTCTCATAATAGAAAATCTAATTCAATCAATAATCTTGCTTAATTTCAACCAAGTGGCTAGGCCACTCATCCGTGTCTCCCAGGTAAGTTGATTCTCAACTTGCTTTCCTTCACTTCATTCCATAGGGACTACCCCCCATATCTTGATGATGGGAGACAACTAGAATGGAGTGGGTGGGGATCAGAGTGACAACCCTCATCTTGAGCATTGTCACGGTGCTTGTACAATCCAGGCGACAACATAGCTCTCTATTATACTTTCTCTCTCATACTCTTGGACATTTGGAGTTTTCTTGGAGCACTCTTGGAGGAGTGTGGCATACTTAGGATTGGAGTGAGAAGGCACAAAAAAAAAGGCAGGAAAGTGCAAGAGGACATCGATATCAACAACTACAACGGGTTTTGCTTGCTGGTATTGAGTTACATGTACAATTTGCTTGCTAGTTTTGGCATGCACAACACATGCATGTGGTTTCTTAGTTATGATTTGTCAATGACATGGAGGAATGCCTGAATTGACGGTGGATTTTCCTAGCGTTGCCATTTCCTAGATAGCCATGGTGTTGTGGGTGTCTTTCCTTTTGTTTTCTAGTTGGTTCTCATTTTCCTTATGGTTGTGGGTTGAGTTACTAGTTCTTGGAAGCCTTGGTTGGACAAACGCTCTGGAAGCCTTGTAATAGCTTGGGTTGAGTTACTAGTCCTAGAAGCCATGGTTGGACATATGCTCTAGAAGCCCTTGGTGGGTTGAGTTACTAGTCCTAGAAGCCCTGGTTGGACAAATGCTCTGGATCTAATTATAGTTATGTTAATCCTTACTTGGTGGATAAATGTGGTTTGAATAAAAAAGTGCATATAGAATCTTGGTTAGTACAGTTGGCTACATGTACAAAGAAGAGAGTTCATCACTGGGTAAGAACTTATGCATTTGAGTTGAATGGTATGTCTACCTTAAAACATTTGAATGTACTTCCATTGGGATCATATAGTATGATTTTGGGAATGGACTAGTTGTATCTTCATAGAGCCAAAGTTGATTGTTATGGAAATTCCATTAAGTGCTTGGATGACAATGGAGAACAAATAATCTTGCAAGGTAAGAAGAAGGCAACATCAGTTAGAATGGTGATAGTTATGCATGCAAATCGTAGTTGCAGAAAATGATGTGTATTGTTTGCAATACATATTTCCAGTGATAAAGGTAAGGAAGTTGAAGACATGGATGCCTTGAGGAGGTATCTAGTTTTACAACAGTTTCAGGATGTGTTTTCGGCAGAGATTTCAGAGTTGTCGCGTCACAAGGAAGTGGATTTTTCTATTGAGTTGGTACCAGGGGTACCACCAGCATCAAAGGCACCATACAAGATGAGCACACCAGAGTTAGTAGAGTTGAAGTTGCAGTTGAAGCAAATGCTTGACAAATGATACATTAGGCCAAATGTATCACTTTGAGTGCGCCAGTGTTGTTCGTGAAGAAGAAGGATGATACTCCCAGGTTATGCATTGATTACAGGCAACTGAACAAAATGACCATTAAGAACAAGTATTCATTGCCGAAGATTGATGACTTCTTTGACCAGTTGAAGGGATCAACGTTGTTTTCAAAGATTTATTTGAGATCATGATACCATCATGTATACATCAAAGAAGATGATATTTACAAGACTAATTTACAGACCAGGTATAGGCATTATGAGTTTGTTGTAGTTCCATTTGGTTTGACTAACACTCCAACTAATTTTTTGTGTTTGATGAATAGTGTGTTGTGTCCTTATTTGGACAAGTTTTTTATTGTATTCATTGATGATATATTGGTATATTCTAAAAATGAGGAAGAGCATGTTGAAAACCTAGCAATGGTATTGAGATTGCTAAGAGAGTATCAGTTGTATGCCAAGCTTAGCAAATGCAATTTCTTTCAGATAGAGGTACACTACTTGGGGCATGTGGTTTCCAAAGAAGGCATAACAGTGGATCCAGAAAAGATAAAGGCTATCATGGAGTGGGCAACTCCTAAGAATGTGGATGAGGTAAGATCATTCATGGGGTTGGCAGGTTATTACAAGAGGTTCATCAATAACTTCTCACAAATTTCTTATCCTATTACATCATTGTAAAGGAAAGGTAAGGTAAGAAATTTGAATGGACAGAAGAATGTGCAGCTTGTTTTGAGCAGTTGAAGCAGTTGTTGACAAATGCTCCAGTTCCAAAGTTTGCAGATCTAGATCTTGGTGGAGTCCTTATGCGGGAAGGACATGTAGTATACTATGAATCAAGGAAATTGAATGAGAACGAGTATAATTATTTGACACATGATCTTGATTTGGCAGCGATCATCCATGCATTGAAGATGTGGAGGCACTATCTTCTTGGTAGGAGATTCATATTCATGAGTGATCACAGTAGATTGTGATATCTATTTGACCAACCGAACCTGAATGCCAGACATGCTAGATCGTTGGCCATGATCAGTGAGTTCAACTTTGAGATCAGGTACATTAAAGGTAAAGAGGACAAGGTTGCAGATCCTCTTAGCGGACAGATATAGGTAAATCACATAGCCGATATCAGTTCTTATGGGACAGCTTGATAGGATCAGATCTTGCAATCAGGACAATAAGATGACAGGTTTAGGGAGCTTATGCACAGGTTACACTAGGGTACAAGTGATCAGGATGAGGACTATCGTCTCACAACAGACGACCTAATTAGCTTTAGGGATAGGATATATGTGTTGGATGATAGTGAGCTCAAGAAGCTTATCTTGAGGGAATTTCATGCTAAGCCACATTCAGATCACCCAGGATATCATAAGACGTTGAAAATAGTGAATAAGTTTTAATATTGGCCGAATCTGAAGAGGGAAGTGGTAGAGTTTGTGGCTAGATGTTTGGACTGTTAGCAGGTGAAAGCAGAGTGTAAAAATCCAGGTGGATTACTTCAGCCTATTCTGATTCTAGAGTGGAAATGGGAGGTCATTTCCATGGACTGCATTACATGTTTATTGAGGACATCTATACAATATGATTCTATCATGGTCGTGGTTGACAGGTTGACAAAGGTAGCGTACTTAATTATAGTAAAGTCTACATATTTAGCTAATGATGTATCACCGATCTTGATCAAAGCTGTAGTGAGGTTGCATGGTGTACCGAAGAAGCTTGTGTCAGAGAAGATGCCAAGTGCACTTCTAGATTCTGGAAAGAGTTATTTGTTAGTTTGGGTATAGAGTTGGCCTTCAGAATAAGTCATCATCCACAAACATATGCACAAACATAGAGGGTCAACAGGATAGTGTAGGACATGTTAAGGATGTATGTGATGTATCAATAATGGAAGTGGGAAGAGTATCTTCCACTAGTTGAGTTCAATCACGACAATGGGTACCAGGAATTCTTTGAGGATGAGTATGTTTGAGGCATTGTATGGGTGGAGTTATTATACTCCCATTAGTTGGAGTGATCCAATGAACATGGTGTTGATTAGACCAGACATGTTGGCAGAGATGGAATAAGAAATGTATGTAATCAAGAAGAATATGAAGGCATCACAGGTTAGAAAAAAAAGTTATGTAGATCAGAACAAGATTTTTAAGGAGTTTCAAGTTGGGGAACATGTGTACTTGTGTATCAAGCCCAAGAAGAGCTCCCTGAGGATTGGATCATGTGCGAAGTTGGCACCTCGGTTTTGTGGACCTTTTAGGATTCTTGAAAGGGTTGGATCAATAGCATATCGACTTGCACTACCTCCGACAATGAAATTCCATGATGTTTTCCATGTGTAATTTCCAAACCTGGTTGACTTATGCATTCATTAATAAGAGTTCCTTCTCCTTGCTATTTCATGTGTAAATGTACTTGTTCATATATGATTCTTATGGTTGTTATATCCTTGTTATTTTTGTTGGTTATATGTTGGTTATGAATATGTTTTACGATAGATTTAATGTATGGCTCTCATCATGTTTTGATTAGCAAATGAGTGAAAAATGAATATATGACCTAATATATGATAATACAACTATTGTGATAACGCATTGGTGCTTCCTTACGAATCTTAGATAAGTCTGAGACCCCTATGCTCAGATTTGTTGTTATGACTTGTAGATTACATATTTGCGATACGTTTGACGAAATGTCTGTCATGGCTAGTAGGGGTACATTCAAGTCATTGATAAAATTTTTGCATTAGTAATCTTGTTTCAATGCTATTTATCATTTTTTTTAAGTTTTTATGAAGTTCTAGGCAGTGGCTTGAGTCCTGACCCTGAAAAAGTGGCACAAAATTTCGGGTGGCTAGCTGAAAAATTCCACACTTGTTGGCATGCCTTGCTATGGGAGCAACTGGAAGGCCTCAATCACATGCATGGCTTGTCATGGGAGGAACTGAGGGTCCAAACCAATGAAATGTTAAGTTGTCTCAAGGGTTGGTCACCTAGAAGGGTTGACTGGCTCTTGAAGGTTTTGTAACATGCGTGGAAATTTAGAATGGTTTTGTTTTGTCAGTTCCACTTCCTTAATTGTACATGGGGATTTGAATCACATCATAGTAGCCTCTCGTCACATGTTTACCCTGACGAACTGATTAACTTGGGTAAATGTAGGAGGAGGGTGTTATATCTAGGTTGGTTATAATTTATTTGTTAAAAGAGCACTAGGGACACCCATCATTGGCTACTATTTTGCAAATGCAGGTTGACTCATCACCATTATTCAAGGAAAATCCCTCTAGTTGAAATTTTATCGTGGTCCTTAATGTGGTAAGTTTTCACTCTTGGAGATGCCTTTGGGTCTTTGACGACTCTTCCCTTACGTTTGAGGAAGACAAGCTGATGTGACCCAGCCCACTTGGCACACACTTTGCACTTTATACGTGGATGGGTAGGTTTACGTGGCAAACAAAAATCTTATGTTCGCGGGATTTTGTGAGAAGTTGGTAGATGGTGAGTTAATGTAAGGAGTAAATACCCTGTACTCCGCCTCGAATTGCTCCCTTTCACCTTCGCGCTTTAACCCTAATCCTTTGCGACATTTCTCGATTGTTCTTCGTTGTTTTCGCTCTGAGTTTGTTCTGCTCCAACCGAGGGTTTCTTGGTCTTCTCTGGTATATTGTTGTATGTTCTGTTCTGTTGATATGTTCGGCTCCTGGTGCTGTAAAAGAACTCGACTCCTCCGCTATTCAACCTGTTTGTAAACTTAATGACAATGGCATTTGGTATTGAAGGTTGTTCGGCCTGGTTCTGTGGCTTGACTTCGGTAAGTGGTTTTATTCTTCTCTCCCTTGCATACGCGGGTTCCTGCAAGTATTGTTAAGCTTTGGTTATAGTTATCGTATTTTTGCCGTCTCTGTAAATGTCATGGTAATTTATTTGGGTTTTGGTAGTCGTTGATAGAAACCGTTGTGGTTTTGCTGTGTTTTCTTCCGACACCTTACTATCTCTGGTTCGAATCTGGTTGAGTATTATTTGCCTGCTGTTGGTTGGGTTTTCTTACGGTGCGGCACTGTGTTTTCTTGCGAGCACAGGACTTTTCGAGCGCACGTCCTTCGTTTGGAACAGGTGAATGCTCTTGTCCCTGTTTCAATATGGCTCGCCTTCTCGTTCTGGGACTAACCCACTTTGTTCCTTTGGTCGACAGTTACTCTAGCTCTTCAGGATGTCATACAGTTGCGTTTGGTCGCGCTCTCCAGGTAAATTTCTCCAGGTTTTCATTTCTTTACAGGCATTCACAGTTTCCCTGGTTTTCTCGTCTTTGCGTCCGTTCTAACATACATGAATTTGTATTTTGCAGGTCTCTGTTGGTGACCTGGGCGGCGTGTCTTCAAGCGCTTAGTTTGTACACTCATTTCTTTTTTTTGGGTAGGCCTGAAACCCCAATGTTTGGCTGTAGTTTCGGTTGATGCTAAAGACCCATCTTCTGGTTTAAGTCCTTGGTCGCTGTATGCGTTTACTCGGCTGTATTTGTTTTTCGTTTGCTCCTGTATTAGGTGTATAAGAGTTGGGAGCCACTTGTTGGTTGATTTTGGTCAAACCCTGGTTCTGGGTTCTCTGATTTACAAGATTTTCCGACTATATGTCGTACTCTGCTCTGTTTATATATTAGCGGACTTTGTCTTTCGTAGTATTTGTTTGGCCCTACCAATGGTCACTGTAATTGCGGTCCTTCGATGGTTTAAATGAAAATTATGAATAGAAAAGAGAATGTATAGTTTTTGTTACCTCTGCGCATTAGTATTCCGGATTGTTGGTTGTTCTTTATCTTCGAACGCTGGAAAGTTGTGGATATTCATATGCAAATTCCTCGCCTTCGTTTCCTGAATGTTTATACTGGAACTCTTATCCAACTGTGTGCGAAATGAACATATGGCTGTAGGTTATTGTGACTGTGAATCACTGTGACTTCGTCTGCTTACTTAATATTTGTTTGCAACTCATTGTTTGAACATTCACAGTAGTAGACTGATAAATATTATTTGTATGACAATTTATTAAATCGTAAGGAAAGAAAAATTCACTTAGGCAAATATTTGTAAAAATGGTACAGATGGACAAATAG
>APFE031572615.1:0-27778 GCA_000404065.3 Pinus taeda
ATTCATAAACAAAACATGGAGATAGACTGAAGCAGCATTGATCTACTTTGCATTTGTATGACAAATGCAGTTCGAAGGCTAGCTAGCTTGACTTCAGGCTCCATCTGTAAGTTTATAAAAGAAGCAAGGATAGATAGGCTAACAAGTAATCTATTCGCTCCCCAGCGGAGTCGCCATTTTGTTATCTGGGAATAGTGTCCACTCGGATGTTGCTATTCCCACTAAGATGGGTGGCTATCTTAGAAACAAACAATCAAGTCTACTATTGTTTCCTTTTATGAAAAGAGACGAGAGGAGAACCAAGAGGACCAACCTGAGTCTTGCGTTTGATTTCCTCTCCTTCTTGATAGAGTTTCGTCGTTTCTTCTTTGTCTGCCCAGCTTCAAAAGAACCCGTGGAATCACAGCAACATACTACTATGCAAGAAACAAGGATCTACATTCATAAATAATACATGATCAGATGTGTATTAACCATATACATGCATATATATAAACAAGTACACAAGAATATGGAAGGAAACAAGAATATCTTTATTCAGATGAAAAGTCGCAAGAGGATTACAACCATGTGCTCTGACCCAGTATCATCCTCCAGCTAAGAAGCCCTTCTTCACCCCAAGAAAAGCTAGATCACCCAACACTGTGAATGTACACCAGAAAACCAACAACACTTCTCTATAAGATACAAATTCCAGCCTCTGGATCTCTGTGATGAGGGATCCATATATGGATGATTACAGAGAGGTGAGTCATCTTTTGGGATCTTGATTAGTGTCTTCTCTCTGATAGTTCCTATTTCCACTTGGAGAATGATGATCTCTTACTCATCCCTGGTCGAACATGGAGTGGCAAGTGTCAGAGGGGAAGCTTCCAGAAGATTCCATGATCTTCTACCTCGCATTTTTGTCCCTGCCATTTGTCCATTCCTGACCATCGCACCCTACAGAGGAGCAAATCAGTATGCATCGCACCCTGTACATTGGGAAGGTGATATGCATCGCACCCTTTGCGTTGAGCTTTCAGTATGGTCCATTTTTGACCATTTATGAGCAATTTTTAGTGGAGAACTTCTGGGAGATAATGTAATCAGTTGACCTTGTTCCTTTAGGCAGTGAAACAACACTTTTAGGGACTTAAAAGCCCTCAATTTACGGACATTTGTGATTGGGGTTGAAGTGCGCAAAAATGTCTATAACAGACCCAGGCGAGGTTGTGTGGCGACCCGGGTGAGGTCGTTCGGGTGAACCGGGTGAAGTCGTGTGGGGACCCAGGTGAAGTCGTGTGGCAAATTGGGTGAAGTTGAACGGGTGAACGGATGGATGTGCGGACGGGCGGCCGGGTGAGGGGGCGCCGTGCACGATGAAACGGTGAAGTGGTTAGATTGTGAACGGAGGTGTGTCTCGGGCAGAGGCGCCCGTGTGTGGCAACTTGGAGGCGCGCCCGAGTTGAGCAAATAACACGATCATGCGACGAGGTGAACGAAGGGTTAGTGAGTCGTGCGGCGACTGTGCGGAGGTGCCGACGAGCTGGGAAACCGAGTTTGCCAAAGTTTTGAAAAATTGGCTAAGTGTAAATTTGGGGTTTCCCAAGATTTAACTTGTGCATTTTAAAAGTGAATATTGTATAACATATTGATATCGGGCAGACTCATATTGAAGGGAGTTGCCCCTCCCTTTATATTGTTGTGCATTTCTCTTGTATAATGTTGTTGATAATGAATGTGTATGGGTGTTCATTAGTATAAAGGTACATTAATAATACTTGGTTGAGAATCACAAACTAAGTAGGAATAAGTGGTTAGGCGTAGTCCATGAACATAAGCATTGGTGAAAAGAAAGTGTCCGGTGGTGCCGCACCTTGCCTAGCACGGTTGGAAGACTACCGTAGGCTTGGGGGCGTGACACCCGACATCCCTAGCGAGATTGTTCCCCAATTCAAAGCCCTTCTCCTCTTTGTCGAGGTATAAAGTTTATCTTTCCAAATTTTATTTTGTTCTTGTTTTAATCCTTAACGTTTAAGGCATGTGCAAATTTTCTTTGTAAAAGCCCTGAGTATATCAATAAGCTGAATATATGGAAGATTCGAATCGGTTTAGAATAATTTGAATTGGGAACTTTATCTTCCCAATTTTTATTATATTACTTTTTCGATCCTCTAAGAATTAAGGAATGTTGAAATAATAAGATTGTTTAAAAGTTTTGAATTTTATTCGGGAAATTTTATTAAAATAGATCAGAAGGCTTCATTCGCTACTACACCAGGGGCACTTTTGAGACAACAAAGTAAAGAATAAAGAAGATGATCAACATTTAGGAAGCATAAAGAACTATGAGGGTAGGCTTTAGAATCTTTTGAGACTCTTAAAGGCATAAATCTCACTCTCTTATTCATGATTATAATATTCAGAATTAGTTGATATTCAACTAGGGGTCTTAGCACTACCTTCACCTTCCACATGAAAACTAAAACTTCTTGTTGTTATTGAAATATTTAAGAAAAAGAAGTGGCTATGGAGGTGTAGATTAGAAGATAAAACTATTGAAAAAGAGTGAAATGAAGATTAGAGTAACATTTCTCGAGACTCGCTTTAAATAGGTTATATTCCACATGAGTACCATGGATAAATACCATAGGTTGTGAAAAACTTGGAGCTTAATAACATAGGTTCTCATAAACCTAAAGCTAGTAAAATAAGCTCAATACCATGAATTTTCATAAACCTAAAACTCTAATACCATGGCCTCTTAAAAATTCATTAAATTTAAAAGTGAATTAATAAAAATTCATATAAATTAGAATGTTATAAATTCAAAATAAGAAAATTGAGCTCATATACATTTTACTAAAATAAAATCAATTATTATTTTAATTTTATTTTAAATAATTTGACATAATCACCTTACCCTTACCTAACGCATCATATTTATATGAGAACTACACCTCTCCCACAATACTAAGTATTGGAAACATTGCTTTTCTATAAAGCAAGCCTACAATCGATAAGACACGCCATTTATATGAAACGAAATATCCTCAATTTATCATACCTACGGGCATCAAATCTGTTTACACGAAAGCATTTGCCACATTTTAAAGAAAACAAAAATAACAATACTTTTTACCAACCAGGATGAGAAATGCAAACTCCTCATCAGCATTGCAAGCTCATAGTTTTAGATCGTCATTGTTACGTCATGATTGTATTTTAAATTTCACTTCTAAGATTTGTCACATAGTTTTCAATTTTTACCATATGTAATATAATTTTTTGAAATATTTATAATATAATTATATAGGATTGAATTCAACGATCAAATTTAGAGTTTATTAAATCCGTTTTACTAACTAAATGTGTTTCTTTTACATTGTTATTACATGCTTCTCTTTACTGACTTCTTATTATTTAAAAAAATAAGCATTGGGCTCCTTAGGAGAATTATATATATATAGATAGATATATATGTAAGAAGTTCATGAAAATTCCTATTCCATAAATAGCTCTGCCCTTCCCCAATATATTCCTAGTGGCGTTGTGTATATGCTTTTATTTCTGAGAGTACAGATGCACCTTTTAGGTTACTGTGTGACCATCTCAAGCTTCCTAAATGCACCTTTAACCACTCTGTTCGTGCAGTTAGGGCCGATACTCCTTGATCTGCTTCAGAAACCCAAGACTCTCCCTTCATGCTACTTTGCAAGCGTATGAGGATTCCAAGATGCACCCTTGACCACTTTGTGCATGCATATGGGATCGATAATGCTTAGTTTCAAGCCAGTGACTAGGAAACAAAAACCCTAGATCTGTGCGAGCTTCAACCTTGTAGTTTCATACCCTTGTGTGAACTTCCTCCATCAAACCAAGACAATAGAAGAGAAGAGAATATGGCTTGATCAATGTGTTCAAATGAGCTTGAGGTCTCTTCTATTTATACGCTTCCATGAAGGTCCACTTGATGTTGAGACCAACTTGTGCAATTGTACATATGAATAGGGCCAACATCATCTAATATATATGAGTGGGAACATAAATTCAAAGATCCAACTTCTAATTATCCAAACAAGGTGATCTTTAGGTTGATTTTGGTCCTCTCGAAAAGGGGAATTAAATGCAATAATTCTATCCATCATGTGAGTTGTATAAAGTGGAATTTTACCATAGTTTCATAATTTTAACACTCCCTCTCAACTAGGGATAAGTCCACTTGCCAATATTTGACCATCGATCAACATCACTTCCTATCATCATGCGTCCCATCTCAAGTATCTCATCATATCAACTCATTAATGTGCATCTCTTTCTTATTCCTTCTTATCTCCTAATTGTTCCTTCTCATATGCCGGATATTTTTGAATCTAAAAGAAGAAGAAGTTGTTACCGGAGGAGAACATAAGCTACCACCCTCTATTCATTGGGAAAAAACTCAAAATCTCTATCAGCGAGCTACTAACCAAAATATTTGTGAGCATGATACTACCCGAAATATTTGTCAACAAGCTACTACCTAGAATATCTGTCAATGGGATACTACCCGAATATCAATCAATGCGCTACTACCCAAAATATCTGTTGGCGGGCTACTACCCGTATCATCATTGAAGAGCATATCACCAGGGAGCATATGTCAACCTCGATTTACCTCGGGGAGCTACTACTCAACCCAGAACCTCATGGTGGAGCTAGTATTATGACCGCATATCGAGCAATAGGTGATATAGGGGAGCTACTAATCAAACCATTCTATTTACTACTGATCTTCCCATTAATGACCCTCTTTAGTCATGTGGTAGAACACATACATCATAATACTATATTTAGAGAGATACCTAACTTACCAAAGGTAAGGATATCACGTCCCTAAGCCTCCTCAACTGTTGGCCAGACGGGGAGGAACAATCCCAACAAGCCTAGCTTGTGTGTATGATGCCAACTACGGTATACTCTACAAAGACCAAGATAGGGTGAGATATTACTCCAACCCTATGGGTAACATATAGAGGTGATACCCTATTGTCAAAATTTCCCTCAACCCCGGGAACCCTCTATCTCAAATCCATACCCTAGGAGTTGAGAGAGGGGAGGAAGATCTTGTCTCAATACCTCAGTTAACACTTCTCTCATCATACTCATATCATCATACCTATATCAGGTAAACAACATGTATCAGTGGAAGTTGTATCGTGTTCATACATGACATCAAATCAAATATCATGTTAGAACATAAATAATCATATAAATCACACAAGAATACCATAATCCTCCTCCCTCTCAAGGATTTCTCAAGCCAAGGCTTGTCTCGTACAATTTTGTTGTCTCAATATATGAAAGTATGTCAATCCCAACTATATATATGGGATTATATGCCTATCTATGTCATCGCAATATATCCATGTCATATTCATAACTTTCTCAAACATCTCTTCAAACACTTCTTCATACTGCTTCATGGCTAGCTATGCTAGAAACATCGTACTCAACCTCAATCATGCTATAGACCTCTCATCATGGCATATCTCATACTAAGGCAACACTCATATGTGCTCATCAAATCGATAACGATCCCAATCAACATCAGCATATCCATACAATCATATATCATAGGAAGAATATCTCAAACCATGAATAGGTCATCTCCTGCAAATATTTCGAAGGATGCTTGGCAGAAAATCAATGTGTATGAAGTGGCTTAATCATGAATCGACTTAGGTTCTATGCATATCATGTATATACATAGACATATGTTCAAAATGCTTCAATAAACTGTCGGTTTCCAATTTCATAGGAGTGTCCAAGGATTTGCATTTTCTCTTTCCAATACTTCTTCAATAGCTTTACAATATAGATTATCTTTTCCCAATTTCATAAACCGATTCATCATATCATGATTCCTTATTTCAAGATTTAGAAGCCATCTTCGTCTTACTTATATCATCAGAGGCTCATCACCTACCAATATTATGCCTTCAATATATAAAACCAAAACCAAGGTCATACCTTGGAACATTTCTTAAGTAGAGGTTTGGATCAACACATCATCCTTGCTTCACCAGATAACAATCAATGCCGAGATATCTAGATTGGGGAGTTTCTTCCTGCAATGCCCTCTACAAGCATAACACTTTACCAAACCAACTTGGTCAACTTTTCATAAATCAATGTAGATCATAACTAATATCAAAATCATCAATATCACAGTATCAAGTTCTTTAGACCAAGTTAGAGGTAGAGCTCATATCAAGTCCTGACTTCATCTATTATCACACAGTATCAAACTTCATTAAGTTATTCTCATGATCATAATACAAGTCATTTATGTTACTAGATGCAAATTCATATACCAAGGATAGATCATGTAGGTTCCAAGCATACAATTATCAACACGTCAACCAATTTGCTAAGAATGAGAAGGCCAATACAAAACCATTATCAAATACCAATATAAGTCATGTCATAACACCCAACACTACTCATCTATATCAATCATCCAAATCATGTCAAACTCTTGTAATACAAACCTTAAACATAATTTAGTATATGTATCCCTGTCACCTGCAAACACAAGTTCAATCTACATATTTATAATATTGTAAACATTAAAAATTCCTTTCTCTCCAATATTTTTGTTATCTTCTATGCACCTGTAGAACTGGCATCCTCCAGGTGAACATCTAATTTCATGCACAAAACTTCATTTTTTGTGATCTGAAGGCATATTCACACCCATATGCCTTCCTTTGTGTGACTGGGACCCACTATCGAACTCTTCAAGATGATATGTGGGCTACTATGGTTGGACAAGCCCAAAACTTATATTTAGCTCCTTGGTCGCAACCTTGAGCTTGCATCCGTGGGATTGGGACACTATAGTCACAATTATATCCTTTCTTCCACGCGACTGAGGCTTTGAATTGGATAAGACCATATTATCTTAGTTCAAACCTCTGTTGTAGATCAACAATGTCAGATACCCATAAATCACACTTCAATGGTACAAAATATACATATAATACAAATGATAATATGAGTAAGGATTTTCTCACCTTTTTCCTGAGGATGAACCACATTATTTGGTTCGAAACATCAACCAAATCCTAATGATGTGATTAATGTGAAAGACATTTTCATTTACAATATGGATTACAAAGGTCTAAGATCTAACATTATAACCTTAAATGGAAGGGAATTGGTTAATAAAGCTTGTCAATTTGAATGAGCTCGACTTCGAGTTGCTAAGAAAAATTTGATCGATGGATTTGTTCACCTTTGCCCCTAAGGATGAACCACATTAGTTGTTTTGAAACATTGACCAAATTATAATGATGTAATTAATCTAAAAGACATTCTCGTTTACAATATGGATCACAAAAGTCTAAGATCTAACATCATAATCCTACAAGGAAAGAAATTAGATAATAAAGCTCATCACTTTGAATGAGCTTGACATTATGTTGCTAAGAAAAAACCCGATTGATGGATATTTTTACCTTTTTCTTAAGGATAAACCACATTAGTTGGTTCAAAACGTCAACCAAATAATAATGATGTGATTAATTCGAAAGTCATTCTCATTTACAATATGCATCACAAAAGCCTAAGATCTAACATTGTCACACTACACGAAATGGAATTGGCTAATAAAGCTTGTCAACTTGAATGAGCTTGACTTCAAGTTTCTAAGAAAAAATATGATTGATGGATCACTTCACCTTTGTCCCGAGGATGAACCACATTAGCAAGATCAAAATGTCCACCAAATCCTAATGATGTGATTAATCTGAAATAAGTTCTCATTTACAATATGGATCACAAAAGGCTAAGATCTAACATTATAACCCTACATAGAAGGTAATTGGCTGATAAAGATCGTCAATTTGAACAAGCTCGACTTCAAGTTGCTAAGAAAAAATATGATTGATGGATTTTTTCATCTTTGATCTGAGGATGAACCACATTAGTTGGTTCGAAACGTCGACCAAATCCTAATGATGTGATTAATCTGAAAGACATTCTCATTTGTAATATGCATCATAAAAGTCTAAGATGTAACATTATAACCCTACAAAAAAGGGAATTGGCTAATAAATCTTGTCAATTTGAATGAACTTGTCTTCATGTTGTTAAGAAAAAATCCGATTGATGGATTTTTTCACCTTTGTCCTAAGGATAAACCACATTAGTTTGTTCGAAATGTTGAATCCTAATGATGTGATTAATCTGAAAGAAAAACTCATTTACAATATGGATCACAAAAGTCTAAGATCAAAGATTATAACCCTACATGGAAGGGAATTGGTTGATAAAGCTCCTCAATTTGAATGAGATTAACTTCAATTTGCTAAGAAAAAATATCATTGATGGATTTTCTCACCTTTGTCTTGAGGATGAACCACATTAGTTGGTTTGAAACATTGACCAAATCCTAATGATGGGATTAATCTAAAAGTCATTCTCATTTATAATATGGATCCCAAAAGTGTAAGATATGATATTATAACCCTACATGGAAGGGAATTGGCTAATAAAGTTTGTCAATTTGAATGAGCTCAACTTCAAGCTGCTAAGAAAAAAATTGATTGATGGAATTTTTCACCTTTGTCCTAAGGATGAACCACATTAGTTGGTTTGAAATTTTGAGCAAATCCTAATGATATGGTTAATCTAAAATACATTCTCATTTACAATATGGATCACAAAAGTCTAAGATCTTAAATTAAAAGATTTACATGGAGGGGAATTAGCTGATAAAGCTCGTCAATTTGAATGATCTCAACTTCAAGTTGGTAAGAAAAAATCAATTAATGGATTTTTTTCACCTTGTTGTGAAGATGAACCACATTAGTTGGTTCGAAATGTCGACCAAATCCTAATGATGTGAATAATATGAAAGCCATTCTCATTTACAATATAGATCACAAAAGTATAAGATATAACATTATAACCCTACACGGAAGGGAATTGGTTGATAAAGCTTGTCAATTTGAACGAGCTTGACTTCAAGTTGCTAAGAAAAAAAGTTGATTGATGGATTTTTTTCACCTTTGTCCTAAGGATGAAGAACATTAGCTGGTTCGAAATTTTTGATCAAATCCCGATGATGTGATTAATCTGAAAGACATTGTCATTTACAATATGGATCACAAAAGTCTAAGATTTAATATTATAAACCTACATGGAGGGGAATTAGCTGATAAAGCTCGTCAATTTGAATGAACTCAACTACAAGTTGCTAAGAAAAATTCAATTAATGGATTTTTTTAACCTTTATCTTGAGGATGAACCACATTAGTTGGGGTTATATATATATTATATATATTATATATATATATATATATATATTAATCTTTGTTATTAAATATTTGAAATGTTTATGTTCAATTTTCATGTTAAAAATGGTTTTCCCCTTAAACAACTTATTAATGGAAAAGAACTCTCTTCCTATTATATATATATAATATTATATAAATATACTATATAATAGGGAGATAGTTCATGGATATAAAATAAGGGAGAGAGTTCTTATTCCATTAATAAGTTCTTTAAGGGAAAACAATTTTTAATATGAAATTGACATATAAAATTTCAAATATTAATAACAAAAATTATATATATATGTGTGTGTGTGTATTTCACATACTAAATCTGTAATACTTGCCCCAATCATATTTGGAAATAAAAATATATATTCCTTTGACACTCTCTTTGTGTATATCTATATATATATCTAATTTTGATTATTATTAGTTAAAATGTTATATGTCAACTTTATATAAAAATTGAATAAACTACAATCTCTTAAAAAGTCTTATTTAAGGAATGCAATTAAATACAGCATATCTCTTTTATTGAAAAATAAAAATATAAAAAATTATTTATTTATTTATATAAAAATTTATTTATTTAATATATTTTATTTTTTTTATATAAAACTATGCTATTTAATGTAGACATTGAAATATTTTATTTATGATGAATAGTTAAAAATTTATTTGATATATTTGTAAAATATTTTTATTTTAAATAAGTTATTGTTTTTGGGCATGTGGTATTGATAAGACATGGTATTGACCCATGGTATTGTAACAATTAAAATTCCAGATCCATAACATAATAATCAAAAGTCTAGATGGCCCATGGTATTGATAAACCATTGTAGTAGCCCATGGTATTATAATTTTCTTCCCTCCTCTCCCTCTCTATCTTTCTCCTGTGGGTATTGGTCCATAATATTGTAAAACACCTACCAATAAATTAATAATATCCCTGATAAATATTCATGATTAAAAATCTTGTCATATTGTAAATATTAAGTTTTTATCGGCTTATTAATTAAAATTATAGATGGAACACATCTATATTAATTGTTACAAATATATTGATTACATAAAATATAATATTACAATATTATATGTTACCCAATATTTATAACCACCCCACCTAATAAATAGTGTGGCTAGGGGTGGGGAGAAATACTAATTAAAATGTAATATTATTATATTTTACATAACGTTTCAGGTCAAGTCCCACCTTAAATATTACATTCTACTCAATATTTCCTCTCGCTCCTACTAATTTTCGTAATTATTATTATTATAATATTACAAAAATCACACAACCGAAAGCTACAGAATATAAATTTATCGAGTTATTATTATTTTAATTTTTTTTAAGTAACATTACACATATATTCAACATATACAATATATATTAGCCCACACATATACAGTGATGTTACACACATTTTCAGAGCGTATACAATATATATTGGCTAACACATATTTTTTTTAATGTAATGTTAGTTACATAGTTACATATATCTTCAAGCCGATGCATATCTTTTTTTAAATATTTTTTTTAATATAACATTAGGTTATGTGACAACATCTCCTTCATATTTTTTAATATTTTTTTTAATCGCCCTCATATTTTTTTAATAATTTTTAATGTAACTTTTGTGATATCTCCCTCATATATTGGGTTGTAGAGCACCTCTCTATGCAATAGATATTATTTCATTATTCTTAATATTTTTTATTTTAAACTTTTATTAAGTGTTTTAATTTCACTTTGAGTCTACATAAAGAAATTAATTTTTTGTGAAGGCTTTTTATATCAACTTAAAATGGATGATGATATGTTGATTTTTTAAATTTTTTTAATTGAGGGCCTAGATTTATTCTCAAGGGAATATGCTAAACATATGCTTAGTCTTAATGATTATCAACTACTATCGTGTGTTGCATTAACTTTTAATAACTTTAAAAAGTTAGATTCTTACCAATTTCCTAAGGATTGAGATTATTCCAATTCTAATAAGTTGTTCCTTATCATTTATAGCATTTATTTATATATAAGAAACTTTTATTTAGCAAAATGGTCAATTACTTTTAATAAATTTAAAAATTTTGATTCTTGGCTTCGACCACTAATTTCCTAGGGAAGATTATTCCAATTCTAATAAGTTCCTCATTATCATTTATAGCATTCATTTATATATAAGAAACTTTTATTTAGCAAAATGGTCTATTACTTTTAATAAATTTTAAATTTTTTATTCTTGGCTCCCACCACTAATTTCCTAGGGAAGATTATTCCAATTCTAATAAGTTCCTTAGGATAAGTTTCTCATTATTATTTATAAAATTCATTCATATATAAGTAAATTTTATTTAGTAAAATGGTCCATTTTACGATAAAATGTGTAGTTCTTTTTTAAAAGTTAAAGTTGACCCATAACCTTATTTATACATAGCTAATTAAAAAATGGTTGGATTAATAAGACATTCTTGGTGTTGCAATAGCTTTTTTTTGTTATATTTATAAAAATTTTAACTATATCATTCACATTAATATTTTTAATGTGATTATATATATATATATATATATATATATATCTATATATATATATATAACAATTTTAATTTTACTGAAAAACTACCTTGCTAAATTTATTTATATCTTATTATATTTATTTACAGAATTACACACTCATAGTTTCATATAATTAATGTGGGTCATGATTTTATTTTAAATTATTACATAGTTTACCATTTTTACCATATATAATATAATTATCTAGGATTAAATTCAACCATAAAATTAAGTGCGTTTTACTACTAAATGCTTTTCTTTTACCGTCTTAGTATATGGTTGACCTTAATAATTTTTTATTATTTACACAATAAGCGATGGCTTCCCTTACGAGTATTTTATATATATATGGATAAAGTTCATGTGATTTCATGTTATAGACAGAGTTTTCTCATTCGGGAATATATTCAGAGCTATGTCTCGAGAGTTCAGAGGAATAATGGATTTGGGGATGTATAATGCATTTCGTATTTCCCTGTTTTTATTGATAATGGGGTAGCGTTATTGATTGTTTAAGGACCCATTCTTTGTCTTTTAGATTGCATAGTCATGATTTGCGAAAGCAGCGGAAGGTAACTGTCCAGTCGGATGAATACCAGACACATTATTACACTCAATTTCTCAATCATTTTTCTTTCGTATCATATTCTCGCACCTTTCAACAGAGATCATTTTGTCGACAAAACTTTCTGGGGCGGTCCTCTCAAAAATTCTCCCATTTTTGTCTACCTGGGAGGGGTGTTGGGAATTTTTCTGTTAAAATCCCCAAAACAACAAAAACTAAGCACAAAGACAATGCTCTGATTTGGTCTCAAGGATCTTTGGCACAGGGAAGCTTTAAACATTTCTAAGCAGACAGAGTTTTTCTTACATAAAAAATTTTTTGCATTCATTAACAAAACACTGACACAAAATTCATCCTCTTTCACTCAGAGGGATTCACCAATAACATTTCAACAAAAAAATACTCTGTCTCCTCTTGAGATTTTACACTGCTGTGTGTAAAAATCTCTTTTACATTCACCGCTGTAAAAATAGTCTTCAACTACTGAAAGTTTACATTCACTGCTGTGTGGAAATTACACAGAGTTTTCTCACGCTGCTGCGTGCACCCTGTTGCATATTCAGAACATTTCTTACGCACTGTTGTGCCTCTTTTTCAATTACATTCGCTGGGGCGAGTTTTTCCTTTGCACACACTCTCTAACTTAACAAAAACAAACACAGGAATATATATATGGTTTTACATGCCATACTCCCGTGAAAATAAAAAACAATAAAATTAAATGCTTTTACCAACTTTTACTTGTGCCCATACTCCCGCTCAAAGGAAATGGTAAAATTAAAGACTTCACCAAAACTTACCAACCCACAGTAAATTGCATTTACTGTTTTACTCACAAAACTGGCGGTAAAGAAACTTTTACTTCACGTCAAATTTATTTGCTGCAGGCCTGTACTTCAATTGTTGACTTCAATTGGATCGCATCGCACAATCACAATTTGTGGAAGGAAAAATGGAACACTATTAAATTGGTGCGATCTGCAATTTGCGATCGGATTGCATTGCACCATCGCAATCGCAGAGATCAAGTGAACACAAAGGAATCTCCAAACATATATGCGATTTGCGATTTGCGATCTCATCGCATCGCAAGGTAAAAATTGCAGTTGAAATTACAATTTCAACACTCCCCTTTAATTTCAACTACTGGGTTATTAACCATACCCAGACGCTTCCTTAAAAACTCAAAGCTTTTCTGATCCAATGCCTTGGTCAGAATGTCCGCGACCTGTTCCTGAGTGTTGCAATGTTGTAAAACGATTTCTCCATTGTTCACCAATTCTCTGATGTAATGGAACCTTGTATCAATGTGTTTCATTCTCTTATGAAACACTGAATTCTTGGATAATGCAATAGCTGAGCTATTGTCACAAAAAATAACTGTTGCTTTTGCCTGCTCTTGGCCTAAGCTCCTCAACATCCTTCTCGTCCAAACCGCTTGACACATTGCTGCTGTAGCTGCCACGTATTTTGCCTCTGTTGTAGACAACGCCACAATACGCTGTTTCTTAGAAACCCATGAAATGGCTCCTGAACCCATGTGAAAGACATAACCGGAAGTCATTTTCTGATCATCTACACTTCCAGCCCAGTTGCTATCGGTGTAGGCAACTAAATCTGGACTTTCTGAGACAGTATATAAGATGCCAAATCTTTTAGTACCTTTGACATACCTCAGAATTCTTTTTGCGGCTTGCCAATGTGCTTCCCTTGGCCTCTCCATGAATCTGGAAGTTAAACTAACAGCAAACATTATATCTGGCCTAGTTGTTGTTAAATACATGAGGCTGCCAACTATGATCTTATATAAGCTAGGATCAAAATCCTTGTTGTTGTCCTCTTTGCTGAGTTTTAATCCCATTACTGTGGGAGTGACTGCTGCCTTGCTGTCTTGCATAGTAAATCTGCCCAACACTTCATTTACATACTTTGCCTGTGAGATAAAAATCTCATTTTCATTTTGATCTACTTCTATTCCTAAGAAGTATCTCAGCAAACCATAACACAACATATAACACAACAATCAAAATTTTACCATCCTTTTCTTTGATGTAGACGGTGGGTTCTCCCTCACATTTTTCAAATTCATTTTCCAGTAGATAGGAATCTATCCTACTGTACCACGCTCTTGGTGCTTGCTTCAGCCCATAAAGAGCTTTCTTCAATATGCACACTTTGTGCTCTTGGCCTTTCTTCTCATAGCCTAGAGGTTGTTCAATATATACCTCCTCCTTTAACACTCCATTTAGGAACATTGACTTCACGTCCATTTGGTAAACTTTCCACTTGTTTTGAGCTGCTATGGATAGCACTGCTCTCACGGTTTCCATTCTTGAAACCGGTGCGAACGTTTCCTCATAATCTCTCCCATACTGTTGCTTGTACCCTTTGACAACCAGCCTTGCCTTGTGTCTTTCAATTTTGCCTTCAGCATTTCTCTTGGTCTTATAGACCCATTTAACTCCAATGACTTCCTTACCTTTTGGTAACTCAACCAAATCCCATGTCTTGTTTCTCTCTATGGCATTCATCTCCTCATCCATAGCTTCTATCCATTTCTTATCTTTAATTGCTTCTTCGAAATGAATAGGATCATCAACATGACAATACAAGGCAAATAAGGAATTCATTCCTTCATTATAAATGTCACTCAAGTTTCTGAACTTCTTACCTCTTTCATTTGTTGTGCAAGTGCTTGAAGATGCACTTGAACTTCCACTTTGTGGTTTGCTTGGAGAAGCACTTTCATTTCTCCTCAAGGGAGTTCCTTGTGGTCCTTGTGTTGGCGCTGCTATTTGGGGATGTATTTCAGCCATCTCCTCATCATCTTCATCATGAGACAAACAGTTTTTAACATTCACAGTTTTCTCTATGCTTCCATCCCAAGCTTCCTCTTCAATAAATTGAACATCTCTGCTCACAAAAAACTTCTTGGTAGATGGGATATACAACCTGTAGCCTTTGGATTCTTCACTATATCCAATGAAAATGCATTTCTCCCCTTTGCTGTCCAACTTCCTCCTTAGCTGATCAGGAATGTCTGCATAGGCCACACATCCAAAAACTTTCATGTGAGTGACTCCTTGCTTTCTCCCACTCCATGCTTCTTCCGGCACTTTATTCATCACATTTTTTGTAGGACACCTATTCAAGATATACGCTGCACAATTTACAGCTTCAGCCGAATAATCATTTGGCAAATGCTTTGCCTTCAACATGCTCCTCGCCATATCCATGATGGTCCTGTTCTTCCTTTCAGCAACTCCATTTTGTTGTGGAGTGTACCTTGTTGTAAATTGCTTATGAATTCCATTTTCTCTGCAAAACCGTAGGAATTCCTTGGAGATATACTCACCTCCTCTGTCAGTTCTCAGAACTTTGATATGCAACCCACTTTGATTTTCCACAAGTGCTTTGAAATTGCGAAATTTTTCAAACACTTCACTTTTATTCCTCAAGAAATAAACCCAAGTTTTTCTTGTAAAATCATCAATGAATGTTAGAAAATATTGGCTACCTGCTAGTGATGGGGTTTTCATCGGTCCACATACATCTGAGTGGACAATCTCTAAGGGTGCTTTTGCCCTTATGCTTTTCCCTGATGGAAAATTTTATCTGTGTTGTTTTCCCAAGATACAACCTTCACAAAGGCTGGCCGATTTCTCTATCAATGGTAATCCTCTTACCATTCCTTTTCTGCTCAAAAAATTAAGACCTCCAAAGTTGAGATGTCCAAATCTCAAGTGTCACAACCAATTTTCATCTTTTGATTGGCTTTGGAAAGCCTCTTGGGTAACTGCTGCAATTTCTTCTTTGTTTTTCAAATCTGCTCTTATTCTGAGAGGGAACATCCTGTTCCTTGTCATCTTCACTTCAGCAATACATCTTTTGCTGGGTGCTATATCGATGATGGTGCATACATCATTCTTAAAGAAAACATTGTACCCCTTATGGACAAGCTGTCCAATAATCAAAAGGTTACATCTCATTCCAGGAACATAATAGACATCTGCTATGGTTTTCTTTTCACCTTTCTTTCTAAATATTTTAACTTCTTCTTTACCCATAGCAAAAATTTTGCTATCAGTCCCAAGTGTGACTTGTGACTTCACACTTTGATTTAAAGCAGAAAACAAGGCTATGTTTCCTGTCATATGGTTGCTACAACCGGAATCTAGAAACCATATATCTTCACTATTTGTTTCAGCCATGTTACAAGCTAATAAAACATTATTTTGGTTGATATTTTCTCTAGTGATATTTGCACTAGAACTATTACTCATATCATGTTGTTTCTTCTTACATTCACTTGCATAATGCCCATATTTTTTACAATAATAACATTGGACATTGGATTTTTCATACCTCTGTCCTTGAGCGTGATGTTGTCCTCTTTGTTGGCTGCTGACTTGGCCTTGGTTCTAGTCTGAATTGCTCCCTCTTCCTTGAGCATTTGCTAGACTGTTCCTTCCACCTCTGTTCTGGCTTCTGCATCTTCCTCTTTTGTTTCCTTTGCCTTGACCTCTTCCTCTTCCAAAGGACATCTAGGTCTTGAAGGCTTGCTCTAGAGATGAGTTTTCATTTCTACTCAACCTCTGCTCATGTGTTATCAGTGATGCATGTAGCTCATCAACTGAAAAGTTTGAGAGATCCTTTGTCTCTTCAATGGTGGTGAAAATAGCATCAAACTTTGAGGGTAAGACCCTCAATATTTTCTCCACAATCCTCCTTTCTTCAATGGTTTCTCCATGAGTCCTCATCTGTGTGATCAGACCAATTACATGTGTGAAAAATGAGTCAATGTTGTCTGACTCCTTCATGCACAGATTCTCAAAATCTCTCCTCAGCAACTGTAGTTTTGCTGTCACTTTCTCCATGCCTTGATAGGCTGTCTTGAGGGTCTGCCATGCTTCATTGGATGTCTTAGCTGCTGCTAACCTTGGAAACACACTCTGGTCTACTGCTAGATACAACAACACATGGGCTTTTGAATACTTCTTCCTATTGCTCTTCAGCAGATCCTTCTCTGCTGGAGTTAATCTATTAAACTCATTTTCATCTGCTGGTTCTTTAAAACCATCTTCAACTATTTCCCATAAATCTTGAGAGGCAAACAGGGCTGTCATGGTTATTTCCCAATAGTCATAGTTTTTCCCATTAAATTGTCAGAGCTGGGTGTTAAACATATCCATACCACTGCTTGTGCTGGCCATTCCTTGCATCCTTAGTTATGCTTCAATTTCTTGATTGTGTATTTTAAAACAACTGACTGCTTCTTCAGCAACACATAAAAAAAAGCTTTGTGAAATACCTGATTATTTTCTTGACTGAGCCTTCACTCTGCTGGAGAAGATCTACTGCTGGAACAAAAGACTCCTCCCTTCAGCTTCTTTGACACCTTCAAAGAGCATGGACTAGCTCTGATACCACTGTTGGGGATTTTTCTGGTAAAATCCCAAAAACAATAATAAAAATTTGCACACAGAGACAATGCTCTATTTCTCCACTGGAATTTTAACACAGCGGAAACATAAAAAAAATCCTGAGCAGCGGACAGAGTTTTTCACTCCAAAGATTTCTGTTCATTAAAAGATTTCAGTTACAGATTATGATCTTCCTCTCTCACAGAGGGATTCACCAATTATAATTCACTGTAGTGTGAAAATTACATATACATTTCTCACGCTGCTGCATGGATCCTTTTGCAAAAGAAAATCACTTACGCACTGTTGTGTTTCCCTTCTCTTTCAATTACATTCGCTGTGGCATGTTTTCCCTTCTGCAAAAACTAACTTAACAAAAACAAACACAGGAGTATATATGGTCTTACTTGCCATACTTTCGTAAAAAAAAAAAAATAAAAAAAAATAAAATTAAATGCTTTTACCAACATTTACTTGTGCCCATACTCCCGCTGGAACAAAATTAAAAACTTCACCAAAACTTACCAACCCACAACAAATTTGCATTTACTGTTTTACTGACATAAACGGCGGTAAAGAGACTTTTACTTCACATCAAATTTATTTCCAGCAGGCCTGTACTTCAATCAATGTTCAAATTGACTTTGGAAACTCATCGGGTCCGAGCTTTATCGTATTGCATGCACATATGCAAAATTGTGCATCCTTGGTTTCCCGATTGCGAAAATAATGTGAACCCGATAATTTATCAAAAAGAATTAATACCATCGTCGGGTCCGAGTTATCGGCCATTGCACACTTATAAAAAGTTATGCTCCACTTAAAATGCCAATAGCAATACACCGATAGCGATATCGGCGATCGCTCATCGCAAACAACAACAAAAACTTTATAACTCCCTCACTGCCATTTCGCCGAAATGTTCATCAATGAAGTCGCTCATTGCTGGAATCGCAAGCTGCTACTCTACTTTAGCGGATGCGCAGTTGGAATTACTTTTCAACAAATTAAGGGGACTGTGAATTCATAAAATTTGTCCCATCAAATTGAGGGACTTTAGCATCTTTACTGAACATTGTGATTCAAAAATCTTTCTTCTAATTGTTAGGTTGATTTTGGAAAAATTGGTTTTGGTACTCATGGTTGGAAATACGGAAATAAGGAGAGGTGGTAAATTGTTATTTATCTGCAATTTTTTTATTATGTTAGTTAAGTTTTTTATCAAAAACTAAATGAGAACACAAAAAATGGAAAAGAAAATAATGTTATTAATGAGAGTGAATACTCCAATCCTCATTTAAAACAATCTAAACTCCAATCTATACAATAAGGATATCAAGGCTTTAACTTTGAAAGAGGACTTTGAATGAGGACACTAATCCTTCACTATAAGTCCAGGACCTAGTCACTTACAAGGCACCAACCTTGTACAAGGACCCTAATCCTGATGGGCTTCAACCCTGTCAACATATTTCAAGAATGCTTTAGAACTTCTTCAAAAACAATCCTGCAAGGTGGCCTCAATTTTGCTCAAACGATCACTGCAAGATCCGCAAATTACTTCAAATTTACTTCAATAGGTCTTGAAAAGGCTGCTTCAACAACGCTTCAAAAATGTCTTCAACAATGCTCTCTGAATACTCCAACCATGATTCAAAAAATGCTTCAACGTGCTCTCTCAATACTTCAACAATGATTCAAGAAATGCTCCAACATTGGTCTCAACTCAGCTCCAAAGATGGTATCAAGTCTCCACGACAAGTCGACTCCAACAACGCCAAGAGTGCAAGCAAAAGGATGGTTTCAAAGATCTCCAAACTGAAGATAATGTATTCACTAAGTGCGTCCAAAAGTTGCTTTCAACGATGCTGTTAAACAAGTCTAGAATGTACAATGTACTTAGAAAGCCCGAGTTGTAGGCCTTTGTCCTACAGACAGTTGTGGGGGTCCAAGTGGGACATGCGGGTGGCCACCAACATCCTCCTAGATCAATATATCCCACACCTTCATAAAATATTCATAACTTCATGTGTTTCTTTTACTTGATATTTCTTATGGTGATGCATTCTATCTTCTACTCTTCTCCATGACTATAATGGTATCCTTTATTGTGTCATGTTGTAATCTATCTCATGTATAAGTAGTTTGGGATTTTATTGGAACACAACTTCCAAAAAAAATGGGAATCCTATGATTTAAAGTGAAAACATGCTTACACATTAAAAATTTTAGAATGTGCAACCCAAATAAAAGAATAAGCATGAATTTCATTTTCTAGGATAATGGAAATATGAATACATTGTTCAGACCCTTTCTTTTATATTCCAAGAAGTCTCTTATATTTGTATATAATGGGATATTTTATAATTAATTTTTGTATAATGTATTCTTTACTATGTAGTGTCAATATCAGTTGCTTGTGCGTGGGTCTATGAACCATGACTTCCCCCAAGACCTACAATGTGACATATCTAAATTATATGCATTTGTATGTTGAATTACATCAAAGGAGATTCATATGGCTAACATTCCACGATGGCATTAAGAGATAACTTTGATTGTTTGTATGTTTGAGAAAGAACTACCAATGAGTTTCATGGGCTTGCAAGTTCATATTCTAATTCACCTAGTAGATAAGGTTGAATTATTTGGGATCATTTCTTGTCGTTGGATGTTATTCTTAAAAAGGTACATGAAGATATTGAATGGTTTTGTTGGACAAAGGAAAACCAAGGGGTTTATGGAAAAGGGGTATATATCGTATGAGTCTTTCAATTATTCCAGTGAGTACATCAAGCAAATAAAAAGCACACTAGGTGCAACGATTTGGGATGACAAAAGCGATGAATAAAAAAGGGAAGGGGAATGTCTCGAAATGAATTGCAAGAGGTGCACGATAAAGAGTAAGTGTTGGCTTATCATTTGTTAAATTACTACAAAATAAATATTCACACTAAACTTCATATAAATGCATATTTTGATCTCCTATGTACTATATATATGTTGGTTTGATTTCACGAGTGAATTTAGAAATGTAAGCCATCAAAAAATTCATTCAAGTGACACAACCATGGGTCACATTGTACGAAGAGAAGAGAAGGAAATGGGATAGTGATAGGAAATAATTTGAATGGTTGAATGGTAGATGCGTTCCTTATCCTAATCATTTAAAATAAAATATGCCAATGGCATTCCCTAACAGTTGGGTTTCTGATCAATTCAAATACAAATATAGTGCATCTCATCGTTACCTATGTGCTGAAGAGGATGCGCTAAACATAGGGATTAGGTGTAGCAAATCGATAATTATAATATCTTTCTATATAGTTTTTACTTCATATTAGACCTTTTAACTTTAACTTCATATATATATTATATTTGTAATAATGTTCGGGTTATTAGACACATGAGAGTGTGACTTTTTCACTTTTTAATAGGTTCATTTGTTCCCATCTATGTTGGAATATGGACATCATTTTTGTATGGAGGATGCCGATGATGGATGCATGACACAAGATTGGGGAGTGGAAGTCGAGTACGACCAATTTAGTCGTGCTAGCCACCATGATCAAAATCTAATGCATGGGACTTTAGGTTACATTGGAAAGATACAAGAGATCATTCAAGTGGACTTCTATTCTTTTGAATGTGTTATTTTTACGTGCAAGTGGCGAGAATCATTTGATAGAAATAATGCAAAGGAAGTTCGTGACAATGGGCTGATATCTATCAGCTCTACAAAGATGTGGCATGAAGTTAGGGAGCCTTATGTTTTCCCAACACAATGCAACAAGGTGTCTTGGTATTAAGATACGACCCTAGATCAAAACATGTTTTTGAGAACAACAATGTTATCATGCCAAGTGCCCAGGAAGATAATAAAGGTGATGACAATGGAGAATGATATGTATGTGTGTTATTTCATTATTTATATTATTGTTGCATGTCTTTTTCATTACTTTTCCAAGTATTTCCAATTGTTGTTTCGCCCTCTATTGACATCTCTGCTACATGATTGACATATAAATTACATTCACATCATACATAAAATACAATTTTATTTCTTTTATTAAATTAGAAATGTATTGATTAATATGGAAACATAACTTTCAATTAAAAAAAAATTATCGGTGTGCCAAAAACACAGTCATGCACCAACTTTGGTGCTATGTAAAACACAACCGCACCTTATACGATGCACGCATACCTATGACGCACCACTGTAAACTAAAAGGAGGTCTTATGCATCTATAAAATATTGATTAAATATTTTTATGGACCATAAGATTAACAAATGGGCTTACATGGATGCATGAGAGGTTTTAATTGTTTCGTTTTGGATAATGGAGCAACTTTGACTTTTCTTTTCAATGGTGATTATAAATCAAAGTTGAATTAATAAATATTTTATGGCTAGGAATTAAATGACAAATAATATGATGGAAATTAAGAGGCATTTGTTTGACTTTCAAATAGATTTGGTGGTGCATTTTTCATTCCTATTTCGATTATGTAAAACAAATATCTATTTTTATGTATTTATAAGTAAATTATTTAAAGAAAACGTGGCTTTATAAGTTCAGTAGTAATAAGTGATAAAGCTACATAATAAGGTGTTATGTGTGATATATTATTAAAATATATCCTACCCAAAATGATCATTGAAGGTCACAAGCCCAACCCATATACATTATCTCATTGAAATTCACAATCCTAAGCCATATACATGACGTCATCAGCTTGAAGGGCCTCAATTGTATGATACAAAAGTGTCATGAAAGGCACACCTACACTTTTTCATGTTGATTGGTTTGTGAATGATAAGACCCATGAAACCATAATATGATATCTTTTCTTCGTACCACTCACTTCTAATTTCACTCTTATTTTACCATTTGAATTGACAACATTTAACAAAGTATAAACTTTTCACAATTCCATTTATAAAATCCATGGTGCCATGGAAGGTTGTAGCAATGACCTCTGAGATCCATGTAAGACACTTGGAGTGTGTATTGTAGGAAAACAATTAGGTGTGTTGAAAATAGCAACAAGAAATGCTAAATGTAGAAGTGCTAAATTTTAGCACTGCTAGAAATAGAATTTTGGGATACCTTCCTATTTTAGTTAGACCCTAAACTAAAATAGAGAAGTAAACATTCGAATTTGATCTTAGCAGCTATTTGTAAAATAATTAATTAATTCATCTTGAGTTAATTAGCTGTAGAAAATCAAACATGAAGTCTATGTGGGGCCATGCAACAGTTTCTCCATTGATTGAGGAATTTATCCATCAGTTAAAGAGATAAGGATGAGTTGTAATGTTGAGTTGTAATTAGTTGGCTCAGTTAACTAATTCAAGTCCAGTTAGATTAGTCCAAATAGTTTTTGTTGGATACCTATACCAATAGGTTTCATATTTCATGATTGGCAAATTCAAGTGCCAAATATGCTCTGCTTTGCTGCTACAAAGATCCCATATTTTCAAGGAAGACAGGTGTGTACATGCCTTATGCCTATTAAATTTGATGGATGATCCCCAGTCTAATCTGGATCATGCCATGTTTCAATTTTTGTTGTAGAATAGAGGAAGAAATCTGTCCAAACTGTTTAATCTTGGCAGATCAGTAGTTAGGCAGAGAAACTAAGGTTCCCAACTGTTTAATCTGGGGCCTTGGAAGAAAAAAGGGTAGTACTAGATAGGAAATCAAAGGAAAAAGCCAATGGAAAAGAAAAGGCACATAAAGGGTTTTGCAAGTCCAAGTGCACCCTCCAAGAAGAAACAAAAAATGCTAGGCAAAATAGTTGGGTAGGTAGATGGGGGTTGCAGAAGTGGTGTTCCTTCCAAGCTGAACTTTGCTAACCAAATACAAGGAAAACAACACAATGGAGCATGTCTAACTTCCCTTTTTCCCTTTGTTTACCATTCATTACTAACATCCCTTCACAAGATGTGTTTATAAGAGAAATTCAAGGTTTTATGTTGGTCCTCATGGCCTTTAGAAGCCACATTTCTTGTGTAAAGTTCTTTTCATTTTGATCTACTCTTTAAACTAAGTTGTTTCCAAGAAGACTTAGTGATACCACTCTTCATTCACCGTCTCCCTCCATATTGACCTCTAACTTGTATTATTTAGCTCCCTATGTTACCCTTTCCCTACTACTATAACACCATGGTGTATAAACCCTAAGCAATGTATAAATACCCCCTCCTTGGCATTATATCCATATGGTTCATTACTAGGGAATTGAATTAACACCTGGTTAAGCTCAAGAACCCAAGCCTAACCTCTTATCTCCATCAGAACTCATCTACCTAGCCAACTCTCCGTTTTTGCCTAAAAACCCTTGA
Source organism: Pinus taeda (assembly GCA_000404065.3). Lineage (NCBI taxonomy): Eukaryota > Viridiplantae > Streptophyta > Pinopsida > Pinales > Pinaceae > Pinus > Pinus taeda. Next base: position 24,209 of record APFE031572615.1, read on the forward strand.
AAAAACCCTTTTTTCACCCTTATACCCACTCAAAAGCAAAAAATATGCAAAAACCCACTTTATCCGCTTTATCTTAAGTATGGGACCAATTTGTGCATTTATGCGAAAAACCTTATAAAACCCTCTTTGCCTAAGTTTTGAACCAATTCACGATTTTGTGAAAATTTCATTAAAAACCATGATTTCCGCCTTTTCCGAAAGTCATCGACTATGCATAAGTTAACAAAGAAATGCATGGCAAACCATGGAATTTATCAATAGTGCAAAGGGTCCCGCAGGGCATAGATTCCAAGAAAAAGTATATTTAAATACCCACCTGATGATCCTATCGCTCGTGCAGGTTGCTGACCCGATAGCCGTCCGATCGAGCTCTTTCAAATCGACGGTCGTCGTGAATTTCGGAGGGGCCCCGACGTCCGACAGATATCTATCAGACGCTGATGTCATGCGGATCCACGCGTCACCCCCAAAATCCATCGGAGCCCCCTCTGACAGATTCCCCGCCGTATAAGAGGTAGCCCGATATTGCGCCACCTGTCCGCCTCTATCAGCGCCCTCGTACCGCCTGTGTCAGCGCCACGACCGCGCGCCTCGCCCACCACTGGTCCACCTGTTCGCCACCTCAACCGCCCCCGTGGACGGTCTTAGGCCGCCACGTCACCTGATGACGTCATGCTGACGTCATCCAACCCAGACCCACTTGCTGACGTCATGCTGACGTCATTTAAAAAAGGGCGCCAATAAGCCGAAAAAGCCATATTTTGTCAAAATTACGCGTTTTTTGCACTTTTTGGCAAAAACACTTCTACACTCTCTGCATGCATTTTACGACGAGGAACTCACCAACCTGCTCAACACCAACCGGAGAGCTTCAGCGCATGTACCCACCTACTGTTTCGACCCGAGCAATCCTTCTGCCAGGTATTTGTCCGTGAAAACCTCTCTGAAACCTAGTTTTCTCTGTAAATGCTAAAAATTATGTTAAAGTACAGAAAACGCCTAAATTCACCGGAAAAATACTTACACCCAGCTCCCTCTCCGAAAACTGATGGTCGAATTTCACTAGCCGAGCCATTCAAACTTCAATTTCAGTGAAAAACCCGCGTTCTTTGTTCGTGCAGTCGTGAACTAGAACCCATAACTTGCATTCAATCACCAGGAAAGGTCTGTTAGACACTACACTTACCTTCTCAAGGAAAACAAAACAATATTTCAACTGCTGTGGACTTACCCTATTACCTTGCATTTTCAGTTTTCCTTTTCACTCAGACAGTACTCTTCCAGCCCAAGAAAGAACAATTTACTTACCAGTCCGTATCCAAACAACCATGGAGACTCCAGTGGCACCAGTAGCCCTCAATGTTGCTCGCCTAAATGCCCCCCAGAGAGAGCTGGAGTGGCAGGATTTGGCAGACCTAGACTACCAAATCTCAGAGGACTCCTCATCGAAGTGCAAGTTCCACCTTCACCTGCTAAATGAGCTTAAGGCTAGACATAAGGATGGAACAGACATACTAGGAATTTGGGATTCCTTCCTCCCAATATTCAAGCTCCCTCGGGTCAAGCAGTTCCCTGACCTGATTCATCTATGTGCTGTCTGCTATGACCCCATGCAGAGGGCTGTTCTTGACCCTACAGGTGCAGTGGTATTCTACATGACGCCTGAGGCCATCAGAGAAATGCTGCAGTTCAAAACCCAGAAGAAATTGGTCCCCTTGTCCCTAATGGACTTGATCAACCAAGGAGCCAAGATACTAACATATGCACAGATCCTGAAGCTCAACCAATTGTTCATTACAAACTCGGACACAGTGCTGCACCCTCCCATTTTTGATGGCTACCTCAATCAACTGGGTGTAGACCTTGCATACATTATTAGTTCAGTTTTGGGGTACAAGTCACTAGAATTTATTGAGGAAACTGTACTAGTAATGATGACAATGTTTTCCCCTGGCAAGACTCCAATCTGTTATGACTATGCTACATACATTTCAGATAAGATGCATGAGCAGTTCTTGAACTTTTCCAGAGAGAAGGTGTTCAGATACACCTCCTACATTTACCACCTCATCCTGTATTTTCAACATGAGAAGTTCTCCTTTGAGATTAAGAGAACTGATGCAGCAGGCAATCCAAGGTCAGTGGTGTACTGGACCTCGATGTTTCACCTCAGCACCTACTCTCCATATAGATATTATGAGTTCATAGACCTCTTCATCCATCCAGCCATGTCTTTATTTTTAAGCTCACCTCCTCCAAGACTGACTGATGAGATGCAGAGGATTTTGCAGCTATCCAAGGTATACAACATAGGGGATTGGTACTTTTACCAACACTATACTGTAATCAAAATATATGGGTGTGAGTTACGCCCATACAGATTGCCCAAGTATGTGCCTATGAGACTGTTTGCCTTAGAATATTTCAGGCAATTTGGCAATGCTGATATGGTGCACTTTGCAGGCAAGGCTAAGAAGGCACAGCTAAAAGTAAAAAATCAATTGGGTCACCTTGTCCTAAACAAAAGGGAAGGCTGGAAAGAAGCTGACAGGAAACTAGAAGGCCTTGGCCTAAAACAAAGCTTCCTTTGGAAGCCTTATGACCCTAACATGACCATATCCTTAAGAAGGCTGAAATACAAACACTCCAGCTATGAACATGTGAATATGCCCTACTTTGAAAGACATGCCAACCAACCAAAATGGAGAAGGAACAAACTGGAAGAACCAATTACTCAGGAAGAATTGAATGAAAGAGCTAGAAGGCATCTATTGAAAATGGCTGACTTGGAATCTCCTCCATAGGTATCCACTCTGCCAAAACCTCTAGCAGGAGCAGCTGCTTCATCATCTGCAGCACATCAAGTGGCAGTGCAAACCACAGGCCAGGCTCAGAGCAAAGGCAAGGAGAAGGATATGGAAGAGCCACAGGCACAACAGGGTCAAGTGCAGCCACCCCAACAGGAACAACAACAAAAGGACCAACAGGTGCAGGGGGAAGAAACAGCAGAGGCCCCAATGGCCACCCAACAGCAGCCTGCACAGATGGCACCCCCAAGGCAGGACTCAATAATTGACTCATCTATCCTCCAAACCCCTCAAAGGGAGGACGTGAGTAGGAAAAGAGATAGGGAAACGCCCCTTACTGCATCACCAGAGAAGAGGCAAAGATTGAATCCTTTCTCTGAAGAGGAGATGCCAATGGGGCAGACTTAAGGAACAAGCCTGCCCAGCATGGAGGCCCCAGCTAGCTCTTTACAACAAGAGCAAGATAGGGCAACAGTAGGAGAGGTGAGCTCCTCAGCACGAAGGAGGGGAGGAGAAAAAAGCATTAAGCAGCAATTTAGAGATATAAAGAACAGAAATGAACCAATAAAGCTGCAACTCTACAATCACCTGCTGAACATGGCACCTACCAACCAACAAAGGCTCATGTATGCATTTGATGCACATGATGGGAAAATGATCATGAGCCACTTTACACCAACAGTGCAGCAACCACAATCAGCTGCAGACTACATCAGGACCAATTTGGAGGTCCTATCAAAAGACATCCACCCAATGGATCAAA
>APFE031572616.1:0-11763 GCA_000404065.3 Pinus taeda
AAAAAAAATAAAATAAAAAATAAAAAATAAAAAATAAATAAAAATAAAAATTGTACTCTTTAGCCATAACATTCCTTCATTTAGGCCAACCATAAGCATCTACATATGTATCATCATCACATTCCATCAAAGAAACATTATCATGTTGTTTATATCCTTTAGTTTTCCTTGAGTCATTTACATTACTTGCATCAACACCTGTAACTCAAATTGTTAATTAACACACTATATAAGTCTAGTTTCCCTTATAGAGGTAGTTCTTACAATAAATTCAGAACAAGATCTAATATTCAAGTATCCACACACTCCATTTATTATAATTGACTCTACTGAAAAAGGTCAATTGGAATTCAAGCTAATCATATATGTTGACTATCTAGTTGAAAACTCAATTGCCATGCTAGACAATGTAGGGTATATATTAGTCGATCTAGAATTCATCATAACTCCAAATGGATCAACACTCAAAATTAATAAATGAGAGTTCAAAGATAAAGAACTTAAATTTACTCATCAAATCCAACATCCCATCTACAAATAAATTCATGCTCGATAGGATTAAATAGCCTCTAGTCTTTGACTCATTAATGTATCCTACCATGGTAGAGGCATCATTATTTGCATATATCTTCATCCACTTATCATCTTGAATATGAGACCAAAATATACATCCAAACATTCATGGATATCTGAAATATAACTCATATTTCTCTATTCTCAAGAGGATTCTTATCCTACATAACTGTAGAAATTATGGTGTAGATTTGCAACTGCTCATGAATTTTTAATCAAAATCACAAGTAACAAACCTACTCTAATGCTCTATGGAAGTTATTTTTATAATTTAGAACAAAAATTTCAAACATGCATTAAGAAATAACACACATGCACACAATATTTTTCATGGGGGAAGCAATCTTCTAAAAACCCCAATGCATGCTTGCATTAATCTGATGAATAGACATGTATTATAATTTCTTTGCTCATTTGAGCACAACTAGGAAGTGAAAAATCTATCTCTCTGCTCACTGAGAATATTTGACTTAGACTTAGTCAATTTATGCCTCTTCTTGAGCCCTTATTTCCTTGCGCAATTCCTTGAGAAATTAGGCCCCTATTATTTAGGAGTTTCTCGAAAATGGATTGTACAATTCCCAAGGTTGATCATCTGACTTCATGTAACACCTGTACACTCAAGAATAGTCTAAAATTGATGTTACACTACATTTCAATCTCCACCACATCTAGGGAACTTGAATTCTCTACATGCACTAGAATTTTGGGTTGATTGATTAGTTAACTAGATGATCACTGAGTTTAACTGAAGTCCCACTACACAACTGACCTTCCACTAGTTCCTCCAACAGTGGAACTAGTTTAACTAACAACTTGAGATAACTAACCTTGATTGTTACAAATTAGAAATCACACATGCATAACTGAAGTCTTAACTCCTCCAATTCGAATGTAAACTTGGTGACACAAGCCATGTCACATAAGTTAACTACATCCAAGTTTTCTGCTGATGTGGAAATTCGATTTTTCTCAATTTAATCAAGGCAAAATCAAATTGAGAATTTTTTGTTGCATTTTTCAACACTCCCTCTCAGCAATAAAGGGATTATCAACCACCCCTATCTTGCACTTGTGGAACTCGAACTTCCTTCTTGATAAAGCTTTTGTTAAAATTTCAACATCTTGTTCCTTTGTCAGAATGTAATGTAGCAACATTATTCGCCTCTGCACACAGTCCAGTAAATGGTGATACTATATATCTATATGCTTGGATATATCGTGAAATATAGGATTCTTAGAGAGATTGATGCAACTCTAATTATTACAGTAGGTCACAGTTGGATCCATCCTTTGACCAAACAATCCCACAAGTATATTTCTCATCCAAACCACCTCACATGTTTCTTGACTTGCAACGATGTATCCTGCTTTTGTCAAGATAAGTGCCATAGATGTTTACTTGCTACTTTACCAAGAAACAACTACAAACCCAACATTGAAAATTCCACCTGATTTACTCTGTTGGTTAGATGGAATCCCTTCCCAATCCACATATGTGAAGCCACACAACTTCACTCCCTCTGTTTGTATGTACCATAGTCCAAACTACGTATTGCCTCTGAGGTACTATAAAACATTCTTATTTTCCTTCCAAAATAATTTGGTTGCTTAGCCATAACTTGGCTTATTTGGTTGAATGCATAACATATATCTAATCGTGTGTTCATAAGATACATTAGTGAACCCACTAGCTGTCGATAAATGGTAGCATCCAGCTCTTCTTCTGAAGTGGCATCCTCTTTCCTCTAGTTGGTCACTATAGGTGTATCTATGGGTTTGCAACTCTCAATGCGAAAATTTCGTAGTATCTCATTTGCATACTTCCCTTGAGAGACAAACAATTCCTCATTGCCTTGCCATTCTTCCAACCTGAGGAAGTAGTACATGAGACCCATGTTCTTCATTTAAAATTCCCTTACAAGGTCCTCCTTGCAAGATCAGATCAGCTGCTCATCACCAGTTAAAATTAAATTCATTAACATATAAGACAATAATCAGCAATTCACCTTCTACTAAGATGTGATATAGGTTTGCATCCAGTTCAATTTTGGTGAATCCCAAACTGGTGAGATAATTGTTGATCCTGGTGTACTAAGCACAAGGTGCTTGTTTGAGACTGTAAAATGGTTGCTTGAGTTTGCACACATGAGATTCCTAATCAGATGTCTCAAAACCTTCTTTCTTCTCAATGTACACCTCCTCCTCAATAAAGCCATTGCTAAAAAAATTACATCCATCTTGTGGATCTTCCACCCCATATGCACAACCAAAGCAAGAATTGATCTAATGGATGAGTACCTTGATATAGGAGAAAAGGTCTCCTCATAGTCAATTCCCACAACTTGAGAGTACCCCTTGGTCATAAATCTAGCCTTATATCTCTCTATGCTTCCATTTTCTTCCTACTTCACCTTGAAGATCCATTTCGAACCCACTACTGATTTATCTGATGGTCTTGGGACCACTTCCCAAACACTGTTATTTACAATGGATTCGTATTCCTCCACCATCGCATTAACCCATACATGTTTCTCCATTTCTTCCTTGAAAGAGGATGGCTAAATCTCTACAAGCTGAGTCATTAGAGCCATGTATCCAATGTACCGATCAGGTGACCTCCCACATTCTCCCTTGCATCCTACACAAGTCTATCAGTTTCCCTAGTCCTTTTCCTACCTTATCTAGATGGTTTTGCTTAAGTGGTCGTCTCCATTCTCTGTGCCTCAATTTGTGGCTACTCCTAAACTTCCTCAGGCTCCTCCTTTGGAGCTAAAATCTCCTCTTCTATAGGGATCTGAAGCTACCTCTCAAGAGAGAACCACCTCACTTTCTCCTCATCAAAGTTTACATCTCTTCACACAACTATCATTCTGAGGGATGACAAGTACACACAGTAGTTGTGTGTAGTTTCTATGTAACCCACAAATACTCCCAACTCTGTTGTCAAGTCAATATTATTCCTTGATTCTTTGGATACATGGAAGTAAATTTAGGCTCCAAAAATATTGAAGTGCTACACATCTAACTTCCTCCTCAATAAAGCCTCCTCTAGTGTAATCATACGAAGAATACAATGAGGACTATGGTTCTTCTAATAGACTGTTGCGTTGCATGCTTCAGCCCACAAATGTAGAGGTAGGCCTTGTTCATGCAACGTCGCCCTCGATGATCACATAATGCTATGGTTCTTTCTCTCAGCCACCCCATTTTGTTGTGGGTTGTGGGGTGTTGTCAACTCTTGTCAAATGCCTTATTTTGCATAGAAATTTGTAAATTCATTCAACACATACTCACTTCCATTATCACTCCTGAGATCCTTCACCTTCTTGTCGGTTTCTTTCTCAACCAGTGCCTTGAATTATACGAACTTGGAGAATATCTCATATTTCTTCTGCATGAAGAAGATCCAACACTTCCTTGAGAAGTCATCAATAAAAATGATAAAATATTTGTGTCAATAAGTGGAGGATGTCGAGAAAGGTCCACAAACATCAGAGTGGATCCTTTCTAGGACTGCATGTGCTTTGTTGTCCTGATCATGGAATGTGGACTTTGTGTACTTCCCCAAGGTACATCCTTTGCATACATCTTGCTGCTCAAGTGCTCCTTTGGGGAGGCCTACGGTTATTTGTTGCATAACATTCAAGGTGCCATGATGCAAATGGCCAAGTATTTTATGCCAAAGTTTACCGACATCACGACTCTGCACTTTCTTTGCCTTAGTGCTTAATGTATCACACTATTCCACATCTAGATTATATACATTCTACACACAAACCTTGATATTCTTCACCTATCCTATGGCTATGTGTCTCATGAATGCTTTTCCTTTGTTGAATATCACATCATAACCACGGTCTTTCAAAACTACAACATAGATGAGATTTTATCTAGGCATGGAATAAACATGACATCCTTGAGCCTGAGAGGGGAGCCTGACTTCCTCTGAAAGGTGATTGTACCAATCCTGATAGTGTTGTACCTTATTTCATCCCCCAACTCTATGTGAATTTGCAAATATTTCTTCTCCAGGTTTCTAAAAAAATCTCTACACCCTGTCATGTGGAACAACACCCCTGGGTCCAAGTACCACCTGCTCCCCATCATTGTGTTGGACATGCATGCAATAAGGATAAATTCAAGCTTGAACTGTGAAGCCAAAGATTCATCTTCCTCTCCTCCTAAGGTCTTCTTTCTTTCTCTTTTGTGAGGAAATTCATGGCACCGTTCCTAAATTCATGACAATGGAAGCATTTAATGTTTTACAAATATTTCTTCTTGCCCCCTTGGCTGGATTCTAGTTTGGTTTGAGATTTATTCCCTTTTCCCTTCTTTCATTTCCAACTAATGCACTGTTTTTTTCATCCTCTCCCTTACATGAAGTCCCATCTCTAGCATTCTGCCTTATTTCCTCCCACACCAAATTAGACCATAAGTTTTCCCAATTCAGTAGTTTCTCCCTCCCATTCATCGAACCTTGGTAGCTATTCCAACTCTCGAGAAGGTCTAGAAGGGCTAGGCTTATCAAGTCATCCTAAGAAATAGTAACACCGACTCCTGAAATCTAATCACGAACTTGTGTGAACCTGCTCAGATACTGCGGGATAGTGTCATTCTTCTGCACATTTCTATTTCAAAGATTATCCTTGAGTTCCAACATCCTGTGGTCACTACTATTCTAGAACAGATCTGCTAATGCATGCCACATTGCATGAGTTTCTTTCCCATGGATATTGGTGACAATGTGGTCTCATACTCCCTCCAATTGTATTATCCTCTCCTTATCTACATATTTCTTCCACTGAGCAAGGTTCTAGGCATCAAATTCCACTGGTTTTCTAACATCTCTCTTGATGTATTCTAGTAATCCGTTGATCCAAAATGGATTTTGGATAGACTCCTAAGTCTAAGTGTTCCTCACTGAGGAAAATGAAAGTCCAAGGAAGTTCCTGGAGATATCCCCATTGCAGAGATCTTTTCATTCTGAATCTAGTGCAACTTGAATGGGAAAAAATGGACTTAGGATGCAGAAGTTATCACATAAAGAAGATGCCCTATGTTCCTTAGAAAAAGAGGAAAAATCCTCTAAAATGGGAAAAAAACCCTTATAAAGGGAAATTGCATCGGACGAGGGCAAAAGAGTAGACTTAAGTGGAAAGGGGAGAAACCCCCGATCATTTATCCCTGACATATCAGGTTGGAGGCAGACATGCGATATAACAGAAGACCCGGGCCGATGTGACATTGCGATTACCGATTAGTAGATCGGCATCGGCAAGGACACGGGACTTAAGGCGGGACCCTGGGCCAAGCGATATTGTGATCATCGATATCAGCATCGGCAAATCAACATTGGCATAGGCCATGCCATATGGAAATACCTCTGGACTATGCGATTACAATAAGTCGCATCGCGACAATACAGAGGAGTGGGGCCATATATATATGCAACTTGCGATAAAGCCAGACTCGATGGGTCTTATGGGTAAAAATATATATATTTTGAGTTTTGTAAAAAGAAGTGTGTTAATGTAAAATCATGTTTTGTTAAATAAATGAAATACGAAGGGAATGCGCCCATGCGATGAATCTGGACCCGAAAGGGTTTATAAATGCAAATGTATATTGTTTAATGTCCGCCATAAAGCCATTCGATGGTATTTTCAGTGTTTTAATGTATTTTTACAAATACAAAGGAAATACGAATTGGATGATATAACGGACCCAAAATGGTTTTTATACGTAGTGAGATGTGTTTTAAGTTGCGTAACAAGAGGGATTTCGGGCGGGCTGTAGGCGGTAAGTGGTATTGGCCATGCTCCACCCGAGCCCATACACTGGCCACCACGTGGCTAGGTGCTGGAGAGAGAAAACCACCCTTTTCAGGCGGGTAATCTCCGTGCGCGTTAGCCACCCGAAATCAATAATAACCATTGATCAACAATCACTTGTGATCGTGCCCAAAGATGGATCCGAAGGGAATATAGGGCATAATTAATGATTTTTGAAGTCTGATAGACTGCATTTTGGTGGAGTTTCTCGTGTTTTAGTGTATTCCTCTGTGTAAATACAAAGGCCGAGATGCCCTATGTCCGCGGACAAAGGCCGAGAGCCAAAGAGCCCAGAAGAGGAAAACGAATAGACAATGTCGATTGGCTTAAAAGCCACAGAATCATAGAGACAGAAAAGGAAGTGCTGAGACAAGAGCTAAAGCCAAGAGCCATAGCAAGATCCAAGAGCTAGAGCCAAGAGCTAAAGTCGAGAGCCAGAGCTAGAGCCAAGAGCCAGAGCCGAGAGCCAGAGCGAGAGCTGAGAGCTAGAAAGCTGAGAGTTTCAAGAGCTAGGGATAAAATGGTGTCTAAACCCATTGTTTTTGTGTAAAACAGTGGAGTTGAGCCAAGAGCTTGTAAAAAGGACTTTGCCATAATCCCAAAGAGCCTAGTTGAATCGACTAGAGCTCACGGAGACGTAGCCCAAGAGTTTTTTGTGAACTCCTAATTAAATTGTTGTTCTCTGTGTTTTTTTTTATCGCTGCATTGTTTACTGTTATATCTATATAAATATATATATATAATATTATATATAATATATATAATATGTTGTATTAGTATAACAATAGAATATTAAAAGCACATAAACAGATCTATAGACATAAGCATACACCTTTATTTTCAAGCACATATTATCAATTCCGCATTGGTTAATCAATAAGACTTGGGAATATTTAAGCTTTGGAAGTGGGAGAGGTCTTTGTAAATTAGACAAGAAGCCTAAGTGCCCCATTTTCAGATCATCCATTGTCATCGAATATCACCTCCATGCGATCCTTCCATGTGATGAATTTATAGATGCCTTCCAAGGAATATTGTAGCCTCATGCCATTGAAGATCATCTTCTCATCTCTGAAGAGATCCTAGTACATTGAACTGCAAATTCACACCTATTGAGAAAGAAATTCAAAATTCCTACTCTAATGTGAATCCTGCTCCGATACCATGTAGAAATTATGGTGTAGATTTGAAACTTATCATGAAGTTTTAATCAAAATCACAAGACACAAACCTACTCTACTGCTCTGTGGAATTTAATTCACAATTTAGAACTAAAATTCCAGACATGCAATAAGAAATAACATACATTCACACAATATTTTTTGTGTGGAAAGAAATTTTCTAAAAACCCCAATGTTTTCTTGCATTAATCTGATGAATAAATATGTATTGCAATTTCTTTGCTCATCTGAGCACAACCTGCAAGTGAATAACCTATCTCTCTACTTACTGAGAATCTCTAAGCCAAACTTAGTCAATTTCTTCCTCTACTTTAGCTTGTATTTCCTTGTGCAATTCCTTGAGAAATTGTCTCCCTATTATTTAGGATTTTCTCCAAAAGGAATTGTGAAATTCCCGAGGTTGATCATCTGACTGCATGAAACACCTATACACTCAAGACTATTCTACAACTATTGTTACACTTCCTTGGAATTTCCACCACAACTGGGGAACTCGAATTATCTTCATGCACTAGCTATTTTGGGTTGATTGATTAGTTAACTGGATGATAATCAAGTTTGATTGCAATCCCACTACACAACTTACCTTCCACTAGTTCCTCCAATAATTGGAACTAGTTTAACTGAAAACAACTTGAAAAATGACCTTGATTGCTACATATTAGCAATCACACATGGTTAACTGAACTCTAACTCTTCCAACTCAAATTTACTGAGTAAATTGGGTGAAACAAACCATGTCATGTAAGTTAAATGAATCCAAGTTATCTACTGATGTGAAAATTCGAATTTTCTCAATTTAATCAAGGAAAAATCAAATTGAGAATTTCTTGCTGCATTTTTCAACAATAAAATTGTTTGAATCATGTTCAAAAGAATCGATTAGTTGACAACCCTTGCCCAAAATTTAGTCAAAATTTTGGCCTGAACCAAACACCTTGCCATTTGAACCATTTTCTATTCTTCCATTTTGCAACATCATTCTATTGATATGTGTAAGGTACAAATATATACTAATAGAATCATGTTGTGACAAGTATCTCTCAAATGCATTGCACACATATTCTCCTCCAGTTTTAGTACTTAAATATTTCATAGGTTGAATACATTTCTTTTCAACCAATTTTCTAAACTCTTTGAAATTTTCATAGATGTGGCCCTTCTTCAACAATATACCTAATTGGATCTAAAAAATCATCATTGAAGATCAAAACATACTTGCATCAACTAATGGTGGTTGATTCATCATGTCACTATGGATAAGTTCTATCGCTTTTATCTCCAAGATTTTCCTTTCTTAAATGTAATCTAGTGACGCTTTCTCAAAAGTCTCTTTGATATTCATACCTCTTAGCTTCCATCTCATCAAAAGCTACCACACTAGAGCATAGGTTCAGGTGAGATATTGAGTTTAAGGCAACTTGGCTCTTTGTCAGTTTAAACCTCTTTATTTTCTTTAAAAGAAGCATAATGATGTTTTATTTAATAGCATATAACGTGTTGATACTTTCTTATGGTAGGAAATCACAATGATTTATGCCAATTTGTGATAGTATGGTGTTATGCAATTACAAATATTAGAATAAATATGTACCACTTGCCATATTTTCTATAGTTCTAGGGTGATTCCCTAGTTATGATGAATCTTGAGCTATTTGGCCCTTCTCATGCCACTTTTAGCCAACACACTAGAGTTGTTAGCACAAAGTCAGTCAATTGTTTTGAAAAGGGTGGGAGAGAGTGCACAATGTGTCTACCTTTGCTATTGATGAGAAAAAGTTTCGTTTGGTCCTACTCAAGGACACCAAATCCCTTGGGTCTAGGAAATGATGGAACCCACCTCTAAAAATATGTGTTTCTATCGCTAATTGAAACCCCACTCCAAATGATAATAATGATCTCACCATGATACAAATATTATATTTTAATTTTGTATGTTTCATATTTTATGTTAAATCTTATTATTTTATTTCTAGGTATGTTTGCTTAATTTATCACCATGCTACAAACATTATGTTTTAATTTCATATGTTTCATATTTTATATTAAATCTTACTATTTTATTTACATGTATGTTGGCTTAATCATTTTTTATTTATTTATTTATTTTTTTAATCGAATTTTACTTAAAAATTCTAACAATTTAATAAGAGATTAAACTTCTTATATTAAAGTGTGGTATACTTTATTATATTAACAACTAAAAATAAAAATTAGCATAAAAAATATTATCTACATGATATGTTTGAGCCTCTCTTAAGTCATCTTTAACAAGGATATTTGGTTGAAAACAACTATAATTATAAAGGTCAATTTTTTTATTCTCTCTAAAAACATATTATGATAATGTAATGACAGAGGGAAGGGGGAAAAGAAAAAGGCATGGGTAAATAGAGGTCATGGAGAAACAAAGACAAACGTGTATAGCACATAAATTTAAAAAAGGCCAGCTGCGTGGCAGCTAGTCCCTGCCTTTAGCAAGCCAGCCCGTTTTGCTTTGTTTCTGATTGCCTGCATGGTTATCTAAAGTGCGGAAGGCTTGGCAAGCCAATCAAAAGACTCGAACCCCAACCATAGTCTGTGTGATGGATGAGGGGCAGGCCAGTTTCAACCATAGTCTGTGTGATGGACGAGGGGTAGGCTAGTTTCTCATGGGACTTGCAGAGATTGCTAGAGGAGAGATGAAGCTTTCAATCGAAGAAGTGTGGCAGCGAGAAGATCTCAAACCGTAGCAGCCCTATGTGGTCCGTTTTCAGCATCACGAGCTCCTTGAAAGTGGATACTGTGATATCCGAGGACCTTGTCTTCGCCCATTTTATCTCAACTCCGATGCTTTGGAAAGGACACTGTACAGTGTTTGATGTTCTAGTAGCATTCGTGTGGCGAGCGAGAACAAGGGTTCTAGGAATTCCTTTTCATCACGTTATTAGGTTTACCTTCCCAGTCGACGTGAGGAGGTCGTTCAATGGTCAGTACGTAGCATGTACACGGGAAAATGAGATTACTCCTGCAAAGCTAAACGGCCTTGTAATTCGCCTTTAATATGCACATTACGGCCACCCATCAGTTCCAACTAGCTATATTGGTTTCGTAAAAAGATCATGGCCTAAGAAGAAAATCCTAGTAGAAGGATAAACCGTGAATGATGTTGTACTTTGCAAAACATAAGCGCTTGTCAACCATAAGTCTGCTTAAAATAATTGAACATGATGAATAGAATGTCATTCAAGTGGTTAATTAAAGAATTGTATATTTTTTGACCTATTCAAATTGCGCTTCTAAATATACCTTTAAAAATAGACAAACAAATCTCTTGATTTTCAGATCATTTGGACAGCAGTAAAGATAATGGCATCGTACTACGTTACAGTGGTTGTTCCCTTGTCCTGCCTTGTCTCGACCTTTCTTCTGCCTAAAGAACATTTTTGACTTTTAAAGATTATGCGCTTCTTCGACATTATCGATTATGCCTGGCCTAAAGAACATTATCGAGGATCTTCCATTGTCGTTGGAATAATATATTTATGCAATATCTCGAATAGACTTATACATTACCACCAGCTCAAGCATAATGCATGAGCGAAACGTGGCGCAGGACAACCGTGACAAGTACCATTCTATGCATGTTGGATATCCCCGCCCTCCAGACTAGACGTGAAGGTCCCCCCTCATCTGTCTCATTTGCAAATCGAACCAGGGATCGTTGTTTAGCAGTTGGGCACGCGCAGCAAAGGGGCGCAATGAGTTTAATTCCAGGTGATAAATCGTTAACGACGTACGTTGGATTCTGCTCTCGCATGGCCTGGCAGGTCGTGAGGCCCTCTAATGTCTGGTTCGCGATATTGATGTACAGATCGTTGTGTTGAACAGTGTATGTGAGGTTAGTGTTGGCATTATGGCACAGGTTTGGAGCTATGGCACAGGTGTTGTCCTTGATGGCAACCCTCTCTGGTAACAGATCTCAGATCAGGCACTCAGAAAGTAGAAAAAGACATATACGCAGGTTCCTCTAGACAAAGGCGTGTATACACACGGGTTATACATTATAAAAGCGTGTATATGTTGGTGATCCCTCTTTTGGTCCATGGCAGTTAGATCTTGGAACTTGAACCTATATTTTGGACCATGGCGTCTCGTCAATTGTGCCGATCCACAGTTTTTGGGTTCATGGTATT
>APFE031572624.1:0-44374 GCA_000404065.3 Pinus taeda
GCGACTCCTACGGCGCCTCCTGCGGCGACTCCTGCGGCGCCTCCTGCAGCGCCCTCCTGCAGCGACTCCTGTGGCGCCCTCCGCGCCTCCTGCGGCGACTCCTGCGGCGCCTCCTGCAGCGCCCTCCTGCAGCGACTCCTGTGGCGCCCTCCTGCGGCGCGTGCTGCGGCGACTCCTGCGGTGCCCTCCTGTGGCGCCTCCTGCGGCGACTCTTGCGGCACCTCCTGCGGCGCCTCCTCACTTCCGCAGCTACAACGCTCAAGAGATCACCCTTCACAGATTCGCTTTCCACTTCACTTTCATATAGATCAAGCTTTTGAAACAATAACCCAATATTTCAGATCTTAAGATATTCAACCCAAAAGCATGCCTAAGCCAAATGATCTCCTTTGCTTTATATAGGCAAGCTCTTCCTCAAATCATGGATCATGGGCTCAATAATAATAATAAAATAAACAATACCATGGCAAACCAAACAAACCAATACCATCAACTCAATCTTGGGAGAACAACACGTCTGTCGAGATGCCATGGTCCAAAAACCAAGTTCAAATTCCAAGGACAACACCATGGACCAAAGGTAAGTTTTCCCACATGAAATAAACTTTTCTCTGCATAAAATTCTGTGAACTTTTCTTCACATGAATAAACTTTTTAATTCTCATCATATTGAAAGCCATGCCATGGGTGTTGCCATCAAGTACAACATCTGTAACATATAATCATACCAGAAACATAATGCCAACAATTGGGACTTCATACTAGGGAGACCCCCTTGCTTGACAGATTTCCAACATCGTCAATAGTTGGCACTAGAATGAGGGTCAAATGAGAAGTTGAGTCCGTTGACTCTGTTTTGAATCTCTCATCTTGAATGGCTCATTCCAAAATCACTCCTAGGGTTTTTTTCTAATAGATACAATCTTAAACTTTCAATCCTCATGGAATTTTTCTATAACTTGTCTCAATTAAAGTTTGATGGTGAGGGTCGAATATCCACAGTGGAACATACAACTCATTTTCTCAACTTCTGTGAATCTCATGAAATCAATTGTGAAGATGTTTCTTGTAAGTTATTCACCCTCACTCTTGAAGGTCGAGTTAAACGATGGTGTCATACCTTACAATCTTCTTATATTCATTCATTTGAACATCTCTTCAAGGAGCTTCATCAAACACTTGATAGATATGATTATTGAGATCTTTATAAAATAATTAATCAATTTATAATGAAGTTTGATGAATCAATAGAGGATTTTTCTAATAGATTTCTTCACCTATGCTATGAGTTTCCTGAAAAATATTTGGATTGGTATTTCTTCAAAGAAAAGTTTCAGCATTGGGTTCAAATTGCTTTGAAACATTGTGAATATAAATCCTTGGTTAATAGTGCTTTACCAAATTGTATTAATCATGAGACACATCTGATCTCAGAGGAGGAACCTACTTCCCCTTTTGTCCCTTGTCCTGCTCCCTTTTCATTTCCTAACAAGGTTGTATTTGGTGCTATTGTTGAAGTTGAGAAATCTGGAAATTAGAATGATAATCCATTCATCCCATCCTCATTTTATCATCTTGGTCGATATTCTTCACACAAGAAACCTAAGGTGAAGATTGGTCCCTTTATTTCCCCATATCACATTAATGTACATAAATGGAATCTTGAATCTAATATCATTAAAGTGATGTTTCTTCAAGGGATACCTATCATCCTATTTCATCTACATTTCATGATTTTTCATGTCTTGATCTTCTTAATCAATCTACGGCACCAGCTAATACTTCAAATACTCTTAATTCTCAATTTCTTTGTCTAAATGTTGATCAAGTACAAAATGATCACATTCCACAGGTAGAGGAGTAGAAAGGCGAAGATATTTTTGATCTCTCTTCTCTTTTTCAAAGTCCTTTATGTCAATATGATATTCCTTCATTCTTGGCTGATTTAAAATCTAGTAATCTTTTGAATTAGTGACCGGAGAATCCACAGTATGAACATTTTTACACCAACGTTTCAAATCCCAAATTGGATCCATCATCAGGATTTTTAGAATGATGATAAAAGAAGAGCTTCATAGGGAATAAATAATAATGAAGAAAAACTTTTTTAGGGAACCACACACTATCGGCAGTCAATCAATCAAAGCTCTTAATCAAGATGAAGACCAAGGAAACCACCATCTTGACAACAATAATTCTGTTAATCTATGTGGTGTTTATTTCCTAGGTACATCATTCGATCTTTCAATTTCTCATGAATATTCTCTCATTATTACTTCTTCTTTAGATAACTATCTCATGTTTCCTACTGATTGTAATGAATTAACGCATGATAAAGACATGCCAAGGTCTTCGAATATACAATCTAATGAGCATAATTTAAATTGACACAAGGTAGTGAGTTCATCCGTGATGAAGAAGAACACAATCAAATCATCAAGCATCCATCCCATACTTTGGAAATTCCAGTCTTACATCGGGATAATTCCTTATTTTAGATTGCTCATCATATTTCTATGATCTATACATCCTCATATATGCAATCAGAAGAACCTTATAGCTTAAGCAACCTTTTTTTTGAGGTGGAAAATTTTGATCAAACCAATGATGTAAATGGTTTTTATCTAGATAATAGTGATCTTGCTATAAAATATAGTAGTTGTCCACATGCAACTTTCCATCTTACTCAGGTATCAAAATGTAATTATTCAACATTTTCAAGTTTCGAGATTTTTCAGGGATTTGAGGCACTTCAACTTTCGTTGATGGTTATGTTAGGTTCTTACGATCCTGGTGAGATTCCCAAACTATGTCAAATTTGTATTTTCTCGCATAATTCTTTCTTTGCATTGTTTCATTGGATGTAAACTCGTTCTTGAAATATTTTTGGTATTTCCAAGACATTTTTCCTAACTTTCAATATTTGGTTTTTGATTAGATAGAGAAATCTGCTTTGGTTAATTCATCCTCATGCAAATTTCTTGTATTGAACCTAGGGTTGGAATGCATATCTTTAGTGGATGCATAAAGATACAAAGTTGGCCTTTTTAATTATCATGAGAAATATTATCATCAGCCGAAGGATTCACATCTGTCAAATACTTTTGGGAATAATCAACTCCTAGCCTTTATTGTGAATAATATGATGCTAATAATTTTCCTTATGGTACACGTTATCCTTTTGAGTGTTAGTCAATGATTGAGTTATTTGGTGAATCAAATTCCTTATATTTATATATTAATTGGCTAAGATGATACAAAGTTTGAATCTGATTCAACACATGTTGATCCATTGTATCTTGACTGGTTTCCCATATTCACTATACTAGCATTCATTTTTAATTCTTCTGATCAGGTACAAGGCAGTGATTTTTTAGTATTCAACATGTTAAGAAAATTATTCTATTATTGAAAGAATTTGTATAAATACTCAAATTGATCTATCTCTATGTTAAAATAATGGAGAATCTTATGCCTTGACCAGCACATTTGATCATAACACTAGCCTTAACACCTACCTTTCCATTAATCATTTTCTCACTAGTGTATATGATCATAATTGTTCTACATTTTTTGATCCCATCAAGGCCATAAATTCTTATTCTTAATCATTTCATTGTTCAGGTACTCATCATATAGTTGAGGCACTTCATCCTTTGTTGATGGTTATGTCAAGTTCTCACGATCTTGACGAGGCTCCTAAACAAAATCAGATCAATTTTCCTTCACAAGACTCTCTTTATAATTCAATTGAGTCAATTGAAATTTCATTATCCCAAGAATTTCAAAGCTCTCAAATGGATTTTTTGTAACTCCATGATCAAATCTATAAGTGGTTGGAAACATCTTACTTAGAAATCTTTGTCATTAATAATAAGTTTTCATCTTCCATGGTGTTTTCTAAGAATGAGAATACAAACAAAGGTACATTCATAAGAAGATTTCAAGGTTTGTATCATTGTTGTTTTGGTCGGACAGGTAAGGTTGCATATTGGTTAAAGTTGGTTGTTATGGAACATCTTTCTGCTAATAGGAAATACCTTTAATTTCTTGTGCAAGATATTCAAGTTGTTATCTTTACTTTTGCACACTGCTTTATATTTTCTTTAATTGCTCGTATATTTCTACTTGCAGGTCGGGAGTAGATTTGGTGGCTACACTGGGAATTTCACTACACTTATCCCTGACCTTCTAGTTGGTTACATTAGCAGTAGGTCTGGTTGCATTTTAGTATTATTTTGCATTTCATTTTCCATGCATTTTGCTTCACATATTTTTTTTTCATTTTCCTTGTCTCTTGCTTCTCGTCCTGCATGTTGCTTTTCTATTAAATTTTACATTTTCCTTTATTATTTTTCTTTTGTCTTTCTTGTTTTGTCATGTCTTTTCTTTTGGGTTTTGTTCAATAAGACCATGCATGAAAGTTGCTCTTGTTTGGCTCAAAATACAATGTTGCAAAGATTTGAAAGGCTATTTGTGATGATAGACAACACTTGGCTAGTCTATAATCATGTTTCTTTCCTTGGGTTTACATATATTTAAGGTCAATGATGTCTAGATGAAAAATATGATTCGTTCAAATGGAAAGTTGTAGTCAAAACCTTGATGCCCGTATCTATTTTAGGATCTTCATTTGTTGAATCGGTATGGTAATTGAGTGATGTTTTTCTTGACGATCCAATCAAGTATAGAAAGGAAAGGAGAAAACTAAGGATGAGCATATTAATTTCATAGGTATATTGAAATATCTGAATAAACAAATTCACTTTCTCTCAATAAGTCGGGATCTGTCTTCTTCCCTAACGATATAAATGCCGATAAAATTCCAATGACCATATTGGAAATAAAACAAAGGTTGAAATAAGAGAAAGGATTCCTATGCAGGGAGGTGAAGCAATCAACCTCGCTACGGTACTAAACAACCTCGCTAGAATTGAAGCAATGCTTGTGTTCCTATAGTGACTTCGTTGAGGTACTGAACAAGCCTGTTGGCAGTGGAGCAACACCAGATATGGAACTAAAGCTCTAATCGTATTAAACTCATGAACATATACTATCCCTCTCCTAGATCGAAAAAATTGAGATATGGTAAGCCCTATAATTAGCCGAGAAAGGAGATAGGAGAGACTATGTTTATAACTAGGATAAATGTGAAGCTAAGGTTGTCCACATGGTGAATCAATACTTCTTGAAATACTAAGACTTTGTTCTCAAAGGAATACCTAAATAGAGAATATGGAGTTCTACTAGTGTGTCGCCAAGTGTTGTTGTTGCGACAAACACCCTCCAAATTTTTGTTTACACTTGAATTTTAGATCTTACTTGTGATCCTATGATCTATCGTTCAAAGTTAATCATATTTGCTTCATGATTGGTTGATGTTTTTATAAGTGTTCAAATATTTTTCTAAGATTTTAATTGTTGAAACCACTTGCTTACACATGCATAGCCATTAATCAATGTCTATTTTCAATAAAAAGCATTGCACATTCCTTAAGGATAATGCTTGTGTAGTACTTGGAATCAGTGTCTTGAACCCAATCTTTGAAAACAACGCTTGTGTAGTCTTTGGTGATAGTGATTGTGCAGTTCTTAAGGACAGAGACTACACAATCCCCAAGCATAGTGCATTGCATAATCCATGTCAATAATAATTTTGCAACATTATTTGACTATTTCCCTCACTATTAGTGGCAATTGTGTCATCATCCCAATGATTTTTCTTAATTGTCTCTTTTGTGCACCTTTTCTTTCACAAGTGCTACTTTCACTTTTGCAACTGTCTTTTTTTCTTTATTTCACTTTAACAAGTGTCTATTTTTCTTTCTTTTCACTTTGGCATGTGTTTCCTTCACTTTTTCTAGCTTTTGCAAGTGTCATTTTCACATTTTCTTACTGTCACAAGTGTCACTTTTGATTGCTTTCACTCTTGCATGTGTCATAATTTGGCGCATCACTAAAGGTAGATCTAACACATTTTGTTGCATTATCTAATCATATATATCACAAGGATATATGCTAAACACACTTCTACAGCTTAGTCCACTTTCTAGTTGCAGACGACACTTGTTTATGACTTATCTTCTAAGATTCATACAACTACACTTCAAATGTCGCACTTAGAAATAAGTGTTGCTTTGTTATTGTTTCAAGGTATGCTTGTTGAGATTGGGTATTGAGCATTATTTTGGTTTGTGTTCATGTTATCTGAGTGTGAGATCATTGTCTCGGTACATCTTTTCATGTCTTGTTCTCTCTTGTCTGACTCATCCCACACCTTGTCATTTTTAGAGAATGCACTGTCTTTGCAACTTGCTAAATCCCTCCTAAAAATACAAACTACATAGTTTTAAGTCACAATGAAGCATCCTTGCCTCTTGGAACTATGCACTGCATTCTCTACCTACAAGAATTGTGAATTGCGCAATTCTAGTACTTAGTATTTGCCTCCTACATCTGAGAACTATGTAATCTCTCTCCCAGACAGACTTCCCCTATGCACTACACCTTTTTAGTCAACAGTTAGGCCTCTCTGAGTCCTTGACCTGTGAAACTTGGCTCAGTCTATCCAAAACTACACATTTCATAATCACAGTGAGCAAGCCTACCTCTCTACATCACAAACCCCCTCAACTGTGTAGTTCTCTCTTTCAATCCCTCAATCACTACACATTACGTAGTCACATTGACTAGATCTTCATAACTCCCTCCTAGAACTATGCACTGCATAATCCTTGAGCCTCTCAATCTTTCACTTTGTCTCGGCTTGATCAATATGTTGCATAAGGAACAATATGGACTAAGAGATTTCAAGACTAATGTTGACTTGTCATGAGTGAATTCCATTTGTAGGTATTGTTATCTTGACATGATAGGATGATGCTCATGGAGAAAACGAAGGAGAGGCTACAAGAGAGCACTTGCAAAGAAGAAGCACCAAAGGGACCATCTGGAAGAACCTGAAGGAATCTTGGACCAATTTAAATACATGGAAACTCATGCTAACTTGAAGGTTTCGACATCCATGTAAACCATTTGGAGGGTGAAGATAAAGAAAAAGCAAGGATCCATCATGAAGAAGATACAAATATGGCAGCTAGGAGAAATACTTGGCTTGGACACATCACAATGAAGTTCCATGTCATCAACACTAATTCATGGCATGTCCAAGTGTCATTACAAAGTAATATGTGTCAATGTATCTCAACGCATCATTTGTTAAATTTAATTATTGTATTTCTAAAAATGAGCAAATGAAAAATGTGTGGAAGACCAAGGGCCCCACACGGAATGTGAAAAGTCACTAGAAAGTTCTAGAGTCATTAGAAGTTAAAAGGTCACATAGGAATTTAAATTTCATAGTAGGAGCTCAAGAATCATGAGGGAGGTCAAAAGTCACATGGGTGGTGAAGGGTCACCTCATTTGTTATAAATACACCCTCATAGCTCAAGAGAAGGGACTTTGGACTTTGGACTTTTCACCTTAGCTTCTCTAGTTTGGCATAGGAGAGAAGATCTTTCTTTGGAGGAGCAAGTGGTGACTTAATGTTCCACTATTGGGGCTAGTGTGGCAACATTGTAATTCTATATCATGGGACTTTCACTTAATATATGAATCTATTTGAGCCGATTCACTTTCATGCATATGTCGTGAATGATTGTAAGACTATTCTTTCATTGTTTGTGGCGTACGCTTATGTTAACACATACTAATTAAAATGAACTATTTCGTTGGCTTTGGTATGCATCCCATTGAATGTGTGTTGTTATTGATTTACTCATCCTTTTTTTTTTCTTGTGAACTTATTTGTACGTTAACCAATGTTTATTTCATGTTCTTTTGTGTCTCTTTTAGGATAATACTATTACTTTTCTTCTAGAGACTCACTCTCCTTTTTCCTTCCGTAAAAGTGTCATACATGCATTGCAATTGTATGCCTCATAGTGTCAACTTACTTTCTTATTTCAAATATTGTTTGCATAATCTCTTATGTTGATAATTGTAGCCAAATAAAATTCCTAAGAATAATGGAAACCGATCGTATCTCTGGTTGGGAATACTACTCCAAATGGTGTGACCTCTAATTGAGACTTCATTCTTGGGAGACACCCTTGGTTGATGGATTTCCAGCACTGTCAATAGCTTGATAATAACAGAACATAAATCTGATGATAGCATAATTGTGAAACCTAAAAGGCATGTCAGTTGATAATCACATAGGATCTTTGATGATAACACAATTGAGAAACCCATGAGGCTTTCTAGATGATAATCACAAAGTAAGCTTAAATGATAGTCCAGTTGAGGAACCCAAAGGGCTTGCTAGTTAATAATTACAGAGCAGTGGTTGTGCCTTACAGGGTTGATAAATCCATTGGAGACTATGTTGGTTGACAAATTGTGAGTGGTCGAGTCACACAAGGCTAGTGTGCTTATAACACCTAATGGTAGTTCCATGGAGTTGGGTTGAGAACATAGGTGGAAGTACCACTAAGCTATTGGATGGTGAATTCTTATTCCTTCAGGAGTAATGCAACTAATAAAATCTCCTCACTATTAACTATATCTCTTTCTAATGTTGAGTTGAGACTCCATATGTTGTGCATGAACCTTTGCACTTATTTGTATCCATTGTGGTGTAACAAGAAATAATTGTTGAGAAAACCTGATAAATGGGCTTGTTAATGACTGATTTATAAC
Organism: Pinus taeda; assembly: GCA_000404065.3. NCBI lineage: Eukaryota > Viridiplantae > Streptophyta > Pinopsida > Pinales > Pinaceae > Pinus > Pinus taeda. Next base: position 8,702 of record APFE031572624.1, read on the forward strand.
CACTATAGTGTAACAACGAGGAGTTTTTGAGAACCCCTGATAAATTGGTCTATTAATGACTGATTTGTAGCAACTATGGTGTAACAATGAAGAGTTGTTGTGAACACTTGATAAATGGGCTTGTCAATAACTGACCTATAGCCACTATAGTGTAACAATGAGGATTTGTTGAGAACACCTAATAAACGAGCTTGTTAATAAGTGGCTTGTAGCTGCTATGGTGTAACAACGAGGAACTGTTCAAAGCACTTGATAAATGGGCCTTGTTAATGACATGTGTGTGAATGGTTGAGCACCCATTCATAGGAAAAGGCAAGAGGTATAATTTAATTTTTTCCAATTTATTTATGATGAGTCTCATGGGATATTGTATGCCATGTTAACAAGAAAACATGGGAATTTCCTGTCCTAGCTAAATGAAGTTGACTGAAAAAGAGAACTACAGCAGCTTGAAGATATCATAGTGTGCAGCAAAAGCACAAAGAAGACAACAAAAGAGCCATTGAAAGATGGTTGTTGCAATATAATATATATATATATATATATATATAATATATAATATATATATATATATATAATATATATATATATATATATAATATATATATATATATGTTGCAATATATATATATATATATATATATATCCATTGATTTGTTGGGAAAGCGATTGTATATGCAGATTGTAATTGTATAGGGTTGTGTATATAAAGCTCCAAATCACTTGTTTTTTAGTTAAAACATGTTTTTGTTTAGTGTTTAGTCATAGAATAGCAAGGACAATGTTCCTCTAAGGGGGTGGGGAATGTCACATCCCCTGTGGGTTTATTCCTCTTGTAAACATTGTAATAATTCCCTGTAATTATGAAATTATAAATTAAAATGGTTGAGAGAGGAACACAAATTCCATTGCTTGAGGAGGGAGATTGCTTGAGGTTGTTGGTTTTTATAAATATCAGTCATGGGCCAACTGAGTGGATTTAATGGAGTTGATTGTGTATTAAAATATGTTGGAAAGATAAGGACATGCTCCTGTTCCTGTTTGGAAAAGTCTACAAGCAGGAAAAGGACAAATGTTGAATGCAAAGTATGGGTTGAGCTATCAAGAGTGTTTGGTCTGCATAGATCACTCAGAAAATGATATGACCATCATGGTCAATAAGGAGAGTATATAATCGTTCATTCAGTTAAAATGAATAATGATGAGGGGAGGTGGAGTATGCTTTCCATTTCACATTCTCTCATGTGATGAAGAGGGAGACCCTATGTGCACAAGAGAAGAATTACCATGAGAACAAGGTGTCAAGAGGCTCCTATGGAAGACGAGAAAAGGAGGTCGAGAGGCTCTTATTACATAGAGAAAGGAGGTTGAGAGGCTTCTTATGAATAGAGAAAGGAGGTCGAGGGGCTCCTACTGAATAGAGAAAGGAGGTTGATAAGTTCTGAGAAATCATACATGATTCATGCACAATCAAGAGGAAAATAACTCACTCTCACATATATGCAAAGTAAGAGAGTGAGAAGAGAAATGATTAAAAGTTAAAACACATAATGATTGATCTCTAGAGAAAATGAATCAGCTGAGGAACCTTCCAAGAGGCTTGCTAGGTGAAAAACAATGTGGAGATAATTGGCTTACCTGAAGGTTAAAGAACCACTAGAAGCTTGTGGATTGATGAACCATTGCTTAGGGGAGAAGCACCCAGGTATATGGGGAGTTAATGAACACCTAGGTGTTGAGAACACTAGTGCATGATCTACTGATGAATCATCCAGTAAAAATGGCTTCTATTCTCCTATTGTAACTTATCCACTGAAGTATATTCCTTGATGCGAACTCTCTTCTCATGAATGTGAGCTAAAAACTCTTTGCACTGTGGTATCCTAGCATGGATGTGATTATGACTAATAATGTTGATGATAACCTATCTATTTGATTGGTGAAGGCAAGGAAGCCTTACAACTCCATATTTCATTTGATGATACTGATTTAATCACCTGAGTAGCAGATGGTTGTATGCCCATGAAGTGGTTCACCATGTTTCCTTGGTTTTGATAGCTAGTGGGTGCAGGTGAGGTAGCCTCGAGACACCCTATTTCAACTAATACTATCATTTTAAAAATCCTATGAAAGCACACTACCTCAAGATTTGGAATCTGTCTCGTGGGTGACCGCTGCAAGAAAGACTTGGTTGTAGCTTGTCTATGGTTGGGTGGAGATTTAAGTCCCAATATCAGTTATTGAGCACACTTTAATAAGATAAGTATACTCAAGCTCTTACACTCTAAATGTTATGCATGTGTTTAATGCATTGCATTTAATGCATGTGATGATATTTGTTGATTGTGTCAGTTTAATGCATTGATACCTTGAGGAAATGAATTCATGTGGAGTGCTAAGATTTGTTCCATGGATGAGGAATGGATTATCCTAAGAGGACTAATGTATTTATGATTTCTTATTTTTTCATTTATTTATTATTATATGTTGGCATTAAGTTATTAATTTACTCAATTTAATGACCGGGGAGGTCAACCTAGCATGGAAATGTCTTAGAGATACCTAGAATATAATCTTAGGAATGGTTTATTCCTATATTCATCTTGAGCCTACAAATTGGTCTAAATGGTTTGTGTATAGATAGATGGGTAGATATTTGTAATATTCATCATTCTGTTGCTCTATTGGTGGAATGGTTCAAATCCTTTGTCTACTCTAAGTTTAAATTCAATCTAATTAGTTGAGCATGAAGGATGAGAAAATCCTTATTGTTAAAATGCTCTCTATTTGTTTTAATGACCTGTGTAATTATCCTATATATCTGGTTGGTATTTATTTATAAGCTTCATATGGACAGTGTTAGTTATATGATTAATATATGGTGTTACTAGATCCAATGAAAGTATGCACATAGCTCTTAATTTGTTCTCAATTTGGTTTCCTTGAGAAATATTCGTCTTTAGATGTCTCACGATATTCCTGATAACCAATATTTGTTTTGATGAGGGGAGATATTTGTAGGTTGAGGATGTGATCTAATGACTAACACCCTTTAAGGAGCTTCAAGTTTTGATTGAGCTAATCTAATTGTCCTCTCAAAAGCACAATTTCTTCTTCCAATTTTTCACAAAGTTCTTCCTTTTTGTTTAGTTGTTCTGACAAAAACTCCTTTATCCTTTTAGCTTCTTCTAGTGCAACTTTGAGAGAGATGATAGAGTCTATATCCTAATATTTTTCTTGTAGTTGTTGTTCTATTTGATCCACCATCTTTCTAAGAGACTTTAGTTCCTTCAATGCACTTATGAGTTCTCCTTCAAGGTCTATTTTTGCTTCAATTTCTTCTTCTTCAACTATGAACAATACTTCTACTCTTTCATCATCAGTCATGCTTCCATTACTTTCATAATCACTCTCTTATTTTGAGTATGATTTTTTTTTTGGCATTTGTTCTTCTACTCATTAGATTTGAATTTCACGTCATCATTATTATCATTCATTTCTACATAAATACATTTAGAACCATAGTGTCCTATTCTTCCACATTAAAAACATGGAATCTTGTTTTTAATCTTCCTCACAATTTTGGCTTCTTCTTCATCTAATTCATGACTGGAGTCTTCTTGAGTCTCGTGCTTGCTTCCTTCCTTGGATGCTTTAAATGTTTGTTCTTTAATTTATGTCTTGTCCTTTTATGTCCATAGTTCATATGTAGTCAGAGTTCCATGGAGCACATCCATGATCAACTTTTGCATGTCAAATATCTCTTCAAGGGATGATACTTTAGTATTGGACCTTGAAGGAAGTGATCTCAATATGTTTTGAACAATATCAATTTGTTTGACTTCTTCACTGAGGCCGATGATAGAGTTGACAATATTTTCTACACAGAGGAAATATGAAGCAATATTTCCATCTTCTTCCATTTTCAAACTTTCAAGTTGACCTCTATAAGTTTGTAGCTTCGCCTACTTTACTTTCTTATCCCCTTCATAATAATTTTTGAACTTGTTCCATATATGTTTAGTTGACTTGCAATGCGTCACTTTGACAAAATCAGTATCTGATAAACCACTTAAGATGGAATTTTTGGTTATTGCATTAGATGTATAGAGAGCCTTACTAATCGTATTGGTGGGAGGAGTATTAGGTACTTGATTATCATTCTCAACATCTACCCAAACATTAGTTCCTATGATCAAACTTCTAGCGATTTATTATTCCTGAAGGAACCTACTCTGATACCAATTTTTAGAATAATGAACACGCTTGGGGGGGGGGGTCAATTAGTGTATTGACCAATTATGGAAAATTAAAAAATTTTACAATTTTTTCATAATTGAAAACATGATAAAATATTAATAAGCAACATCATCACATCAATACAAGAAGACACCATATGTATGTGGAAAACCTTGTAGGAGCAAACCGCAAATTCTTTTTATCTGCTTCAATCTTTGATTACATCAATTTGCAGGCATCAACTTATTGGAGACACCAACCCCCAAAATAGATTTGTATGCATCAACCTATTGAAGGCACAAACCCCCAAAATAGATTTGTAGGCACCAACTTGTTGTAGGTTATAACCTGATTAAGGCACTAACCTCAAAAACATGCAAGCACCGACTTGTAATAGGCTCCAACCTGATTGAGGCACCAACCTTAATGATATGCAAGCACCAATTTGTGATAGGCTCCAACCTGATTGAGGCACCAACCTCGATGATATGCAAGCACTCACTTGTGATAGGCTCCAACCTGATTGAGCCACCAACCTCAATAGAGGCACCTACCTCCTTCTCCAAACCATACTAGACCAAATTTCACAATATTTCAAATTAGATCCATATGAATCAATAACAGTATCCTTCCATAAATATATTCATATCTGTTAGAGCCTAGATCAACCTGAGGCTGAAGGGAGGCAATCCTAGGATAACCACAAACCACGCTTAACCTGGTAGCTAGCTCTACCAGGTCAGGAGAGGGCTCTCTCCTTGTCAATCTTAGTTGAGATGACTGAAATGAATTTGGATCTTAGGCTAGGTATAGTAGATCTAGGGTTTTTGGTTGATTTTGATAGTTTTGTTGTTGGATGAAATGGAGCAGGTAGCTTTGGGTCCGCGAAATCAAGTCAGGAATGCAGGGCGTTCTGTGGGGCGAGATAGATAAGTGTTTATGTACTAGTAATTGGATGAGATGATTGATTTAAGACTGTTGAGGAGCTGAGGAAGGCATGAAGAAACCATGATTCCTCTTCAAACTATTGAAAACATAAAAAACCAAATGCATTTCCAAGACAAAGCACTGTTATTAGTGTATTTTGTCTATTTATCTTGATTCATTTAGTTTAGAAGAAAAAGAGAGATTTGGAGACATATAAAACATAAGAATAACTCATTACAGAAGAAGAAACAATACATAAACTCATTATCACAAGAATCCCACAAAATAGCTGTGAAACCTGGTTTTATTCCTTGCCAAACTACTGATACAAATATACAATGAGTGCACCACTTCCAAAGAGTCCAACTTTTACAAATGACTAAGAAAGTACATAATATAGGCATCAAAACCACCTGAGCTATCCATCAGGGGTCGAATCCAAGAGTTAAGGAGTTGTTTCAACTACATCTAAACTAGGAACAAGAAAATAGGCAGTGGAACAGCTTGCCTCTAAAACCAAGGAAACTGATACATTCAGTTTTAAACCACTTTTCATTGATGTATCTACCCCCTCAAGTCATTTTTCATCAAATTTAAATCACATTACATCATTTATCATCATAAATTTACCAAGGAGAAAAGAAAAATTCAACTGGTAGTTGAACTGGGAGAAATTTTGAGTTTTGAGCAAAATTGACAAAAATAGCCCTACGCGCAGTGCCATCAACCCAATGCATAGTGCTGCTTCAAGCATGCTTTTGGAGGCCTCCCACTCCACCAAATCAGGACCAAGCTAGCTTTTTGGAAAGCTCTGTCTGTCTAGTTTCTGAAACATCTTGAATTTCCTGATTTGGAGGTCATTTGCCCCTTCAAAAATGAATTCTCCCAAAACTGCTTTATGTGGGTGCAAAAAGTGGCAAAGAGGGCAGTTTTTGAGTGTTTTTCGCCCCTTAGATGACCTAGTTTTTCTCCAAATGAGATGAAACTTTTAGGGATTTAATGCCCTCTTGATGCTGAATCCAAATCTATAAGCCATTTCTCCCAAGGATGCACCAATCAAATGTACAATGCCAGTGGCGCTGCACATCCACCAGAATTTCCTGTTTTGCAAAATTCAAAAAAAATGAAATTGACAAAATTTCTTCAAAACTTGCCCAGTTTTGGCTCAAAGGTACTTCATTGGTTACTTTGTTGAGCTAGTGTAACATCAGCCAAGATATTAAGCTTATCCTCCCTCTTTTAAGGCCCTCCTTAATCTTACCTTAAGTTGCTTAATTCTCGTGTTGCATATCCTATTCCGAGTCAAATAATGGTAAGCCATATGCCTAAGAATCTTTTTGTATCTATTTTCTTTCCTCATAAGCCTCTCAAGGTGAATGTTGACCCTCTCAAGCCATGTCTCTCAGTACTTCTCAATCTCTTGTTGCCTTCTTTGCCTTTTTCCGGTTCTCTTTAATCATTTGCAACTCCATGAGGTCTTGCTTGTCAGTCAGCTGTTTGTTTTCTTGCTCAAGATATTTGATGACCCATTTAGCCCTATCTAAATTAACCATCAAGGCTTGTATCTCATCCTCTCTCTCCTTGATGATCATGTCTTTGACAGTTCTTGGATCCTGAGCATCCAAGTCAATGACATCTACTCCTTGTGTCTCCTCATGGCAAACAAGATCAAATTATCTCTCTTGTCCATCACTCTCATGCATCCTTTCCTTTCCTTTGCCCTTGCTATCCTACCCAACTTGTACCTGTTTAGCTGAAGATGAAGGCAAAGCCCCTTCCACTCCTTATGGAGATAACATTTGCCTATGATCTATAGATGAGGACGAGACCCCTTCCACTCCTTGTGGAGATAGTACTCGCTTGGCAGCTGCAAAGAGCATCCTAGTGCCTCTCTCATAAGTCACAAACACAAGTACCCCCACAATTTTAGTTTCTTGAACATTTTGTTGTCCTGAAGGCTCACCTTCCTCTTGGGGGACTGATAAAAAGATTTGAGGACCCTTGAACATATCATGAGAAATGAAGGTTTCCCATGGAATTCCTAATTGATTGAGCTAATGTAAAACAATAATTTTAATCACAGAGAAATGGTAAATATTGTTGAGATGTTGTCGATATGGTTTCCTCTTTGCAATAGTTGTCATTTTCTCTATATTTTTGCATAAATAAGGAATAGTCATCATTTTCACCCTAGTGAAATGCATCGACAATCTGATATGGTAAGCATATAGTCTAGAGAACCTACCCTCACAAGTAAAATACTTAATGATGAGCTTCATGATTAGAGCATACCGGTCCTCCAAAAATTTGAAAGGAAACACTCTACTGATTCTGCCATCGTATTTAGCCTTGATGTAAGGCTCATAATACTCCCTGTTAATATGTTTCCTCTTGTTCCATTTCTCCCCTACATCTAGAATTCCTGTGGCCTCTGCAAGGATGGTGGATGATAGATTAAATGTAACCCTGGCAAGATGTACCACATTGTTGTCCAAGTTTGTCAGAAACAGTCTTGCTAACTCATGGTGAAATTTAACTCTCTCTATCATCTCACAAAAATCAAAACATGACTGATGTCTAAAGCATGAGGTGGCTAATGGGCAAGCAAGTAGCTCACTCATACTGATGGGCTCCTCCCTAATAATCTTGCCACCTTTGTGAGGTTTTCTCTGCTGCAAAATCCTTTCCCTAGAGATATCACTTAGGGTGTCCTCCTCAAAATTAGGCTCATTGTCCCTCTCCATGCATGTCTCTTTGGGATGATGTGATGAATGGTGGATTAATAGTGTAGAAATTTTGAATAATATAACACTTATTCACAAAGATTATCCTGATTATACACTATTTTCAGAATGCATGCATAATACATAACCTCCTCTACGTTGATCATCAATTTTCAGAATTAAAACATCAATCGCATGTGCACATTGAAACATCAATCACACATATCAACACAGTATATCACTGGGAAAGCATACAGCTGAAAACCCCCAACTATTTGTATATTATATTGATTGAGAACATGTAACAATACATAGTACAAAACTCCTCGCAAGTACTCAGTACTATCTCCACCTGTTACACACAAACTAGCTCAGATCTGAATCAATCACAGGTTCAAATCTCCTCCGTTGCTTGCCTGCCTCCACTGCGCAATCCGCAGAAGAATAGTGAGAATGCCTGATCAAAACTCGTATTCCCTTGTGTTCACTACGCAATCCCATTGGCAATCTCAATCCACTATTGTGAAATCAATGCACAACTATAGTCACAACTGACAGTTGTCTTGCCCTTTCACTCACCTCTAACACTTGTCTCCACTGAACTGTCCATGCACTGAGTTAACTGATGTATCCTTTAGTTGATTTATGAGTTAATAATTAGTGAATTAATTAATAATTAATTCACAGCACTCATCACTAGTGTATTTGTCAGTTAGACTAAATACAACTAGTTCAACTAAGTCAAACTAAACACAACTCCATCAACTCCTCATTCAACTCCACCAAAACTCAATCACTTGAGTTCTAACTGAAGTCCATCATGCAAAAGCTCAACTAACCCGTAAGAAAAGTGTATTTCCTTCTGGCATTTGCATGTGCCACATCCATAGCTCGAACTGAAGTGCTGCAAGAGGATAAGATAATGTTTATAGTCCAAATATCATTAAGAGCTAATAGTATTCAACTGTTCTATATTTAGACTGGCGGTCTAAAAATAAACTCCGCCCATATGTCTAGAAATATAAGTCCATCTGTTTTTACCAACATGACCAATCATCCATAAATAGCATCCTGCAACTCATAGACCATGATCCATATGTCTAAAAATAGACTTTGCACCAAAAATAGCCTGCGGGCACACTTAGTGAAGGCGATTTCTTTTCACTAAGCTCCATCATCTTGTTGCATTTTCAACACTCCCTCTCAACAAGATATGGATTATCTGCAACCCCTATCCTATAACTCTGGAATGTTCTGCATGCCACACATCTACCCAGTCCACTTGCTCCAACAACACTTGGAACAAAAACACTCCCAACTGACCCCTCTGTTGGGCTAGGAACATACTCTGATGCTGAAGCTCTACCTACTGCTAACAAGTTCTCCCTCTCTGACATCTATGCTACTACAACATCTCCATGCATCTCGCACTATTGCACACCTCTCTGTGCCACCTAGCACTGTGCAAAACACTTGTGCCTCTCGCATTGCTGCAACCTACTAGCTATACATTGTCCTGGGATTCCCTGCACTGTCACTCTCTCTGCCGCTCCATCCGCATTTGTCTCTACCCAATCAGTCAGTTCCTGCTACTCCACATCGGGGCTCTTGTAGCAAGGACTCATCCAAGAGGTTGGGTACCTCAAGGATCCTGCCCCTCCTCCTTGGGACGATCACTCTATATCGCCCCATCTCCTACCTGGAGGTATGGCTGCATGTGATCCCTCTGCCCACCTGGCTCGAACTTTTCCCCTACTGGAGGTCTTTGCATGAGTAGATGTCTCTACTCGATCTCCACTCAGCTTCCCCTGTTGTAGCTGCTCCACAACCTCCTGAAGCTATTGCACCAATCGTGGCTCCTCCACGATTGTTGTTGAGTCCCAAACCTGCACTTCCCTACATACCCTTTCAGCCTTCTTTTTCCATTTACTTCATCCACCCAGCTGTCAAATCATTGTACATTAGTCTAAAAAGAGCTTATGAAATGGTTTCCTAACTATGTTTATGATTGTTGTTTGATTTAGATTTTTTGTTCAAACAGCTGCGGAAACTTGTCACTTTCCGCAGCCAGCCCAAGTTCCTGCAGCCATTTTGTCAAAATCTATGTTACAGGTGTCCAATGGAGAAACCAGCCACATGGGCAGGATGCAGGTGACATGTACATGGAGTTTGTCCTCTCAGATCAGCCAAATCACTCATAAATGGTCATGGTCAATGACGGTCAAAGGAAGGGCCAAATGAGGAATTTTGCGGTGGCACAGCTCTGTTTTGCCCACGTGAAGGTTTGCGTGGCACGATCCTTCATTCCTGGAGGTACTAGCACAACTGTTGATCAGCCCGTGAACTAAATCAAGCAGCCACCACTCCATGGATTCAACTGTCGTAATGACCTTAACGCTAGATCTCAGGTCGTGGAGATTTACGTGTCTCTTGGCAGCATAAAATCTAGGAATTAGTTAACAGCATTTTCACTTATAAATAACGCGTTGATATACACTGGATAGTTAGTCTTTAAGATGTAATTTTGACTGTTGTTTCAGCCCACTGTATTGTACTTTCTTTTGTTTTATTACTGCACTTCAATATATGAGAAGACAGCGTTCCTTAATCCAATTTGTGACTAAGTAGTTGGCTGGCCGAGGTGACAGAGGACCCCTGTACACCAAAGCTTTGTATAGTTTCTTACTTGATTTTGTTTACTGTTTTTATAATCATTACTTGTATATATTTTATGTTGTTATGATGTTCATCACTGTCCATATTTCCTTCATGTTTTCTTCATAACTGTTAAGCTTATCAGTGTTTCTTTTACAGGTTTTTGTAGGCAGACCGGGCAAATTTACATATTTTTGATAGCTACTGACATGAGATCATCTTGTCCTTTCTGTTGATTTTCATTTACTAAGTTTAATTCCAGCATTGTCATTTCTTTCAATTTTTGTTTTTCTTGATTACTTTTCCGCCATTTAGACATCATATTACTTACCTGTTTATGATTTCCTTTCTATAGCCAAGCAACTCAATTAGTAAGGAATCAGAATATTACTTGTTGTAGTATGATTTAGTTTGCTTTCCTGCAAGTTAGAGATTGAATTACTTATGTCATTTTCAAGAGTTGAAATATGAATGAGTAGTTAAATCTTAGTTTCCTTTTATGCAATTTAATTTCCTGCAATTTAGATATCATAATACTCAGCTTGTTTATGATTACTTCCTATAGTCGGACTGAGTCGAAAGGTGAAGGGTCAGAGTATGGGTTGAAGTAGTGTGATTTAGTTTGCTTTGCTTGCAGTCTTTGAGTTTCTTTAAGTTCAGTTTTTATTTTCTTTTTCATACAGCAGTAAGGACACTGGGCCACTATCACTAGTTCATTGTTTTGGTGCATTTACTTCTTTTTGAGAATTGATTTCATTACAGTCTGTTTGGAAACCTTATTTTTGGAGAAATTTTAAGTTTGAAAAATCATTGTAGAAATAACCATTACCATTCATAATTAATTTTCAATTCCGCCATCTCACACTAGGGAATCCACAGAAGATAAACCCAAAAACAAACTAAAAACCCAAAAATGACAAAAGACTAAGAAAAAGGTTATCTTGCACATACAGTGCACTTCACTTCATCAGTTTACGACTACCGTATTGACATTTTAAATATCAATTTAGGACATACTAAATTGATCAAACATTTTCGCGCCATTGCCGGGGAAGTGAAACTAGGTAGCCAATTTCTTTAAAAAAAATATAAATAAATAAATAAATCAATCAATGAAGGAAAATTGATAACCTCTCGGAGTATGCTCTCCTCTTGCACGTAATGTGGCCTGGAGGATCAGAAAAGAGAAAGTTATTGGTTTAATAGTTTCTTGAGTATGCTCTCTTCTTGCACCTAGAGTGACCTGGAAGATCAGAAAGAGAATTATTAGCCTGACTTGAAGAAAAATAAAAAAATGACATGCATAGAGCAAGAGATTCTAGGGGAAGGTTTTTAGCTAGAGCCAAGAGTTCGATTTTTACAACTCCATCTACTTCAAGGAATAGACAAGAGACCCCTCCATCATCTCCAACTTACACTCCTAGCCTTAGGATTCCTGGAGTTCAAGAGGCAGTAGTTGAATTAGGAGACTCTCCCACACCATCCATCAAATCTGAATTAGGAAAAGATCCTTTCTTTCCTTCTACAGGGAGACACATTGTAATTGAAGAAGTAGAATCACTTGAGGAAGAAGAGGGAGAAATTCCTCCTCATTCGCCATTAGTAGAGGAACCAAAGGACTCTTAAATCTCTGAGGAAGCTATCATGACAGATGAGGTAGTTAACGGATTTGGTAGAGGTAGAGGTAGAGGAGGGGGAGGAGGAAACAATAGAGGAGGTAGAGGTAACAATGGGGGAAATAGGGATGGAGATAACTCATTCGGATTTCCTATAGTCGATGAGGATTCTCGAGAAACAATGAAAAATATTTCACCATCTGTCCTCCCAAACTTTCATGTGTTAAGAAATGAGGATCCTGAAACATTTCTATTTGAGTTTGAGGTAGTGTATCGAACTCATGATTATCTGGAAGACTCTCAAAAACTCAAACTGTTTCCTTCAACATTGAAAGGAGCAGCTTTGAAATGGTTCATGGGATTACTCACCCAATCCATTAGGACTTGGAATGATATGAAACAAACATTTTTGGATAGATACATGGACTATTGCATGCCCACCAATCATAAGGACGAGGTATTCAAAATGGTACAAAAAGAAGATGAAAACTTAGAGGATCTACTTGAAAGATTTCAGTATAACCTAAAAAGAGCAAAAATGAGTAACCTCGATGAAGAAACCTTGAAAGCCCTTCTATTAAAAGCCATTAGAGATGAATGGATAGATATTTCGAACATGATGGGAAAAGGAGATATATCTCAACTTCCACTTCATGATATAGCAGAGCTATGTGTCCATCTCTCAAGGGGAAAATCTAAAACTGGGAAAGGACCTAGAGATCCTTCTCTCATCGGAGCAAACAAATTTGCAACTAGATGAGTAAGTAGGGCTGACATTAGCAATATGCTTGATGAATTCAAAACTGATATCTTAGGGAGTCTTAGTGAGCAACTAGACACTCTTAAGATACACAATAAGCAGAAAGCTGAAGCTGAAGCTTTGGCCATCTTTTGCCCAAAATGTAGAAAGAAACATGCTCTAAGGGAATGACCCTTGGATGCAAAAGTTTTAGAAACATGTGTGATTTGTTCAGAGAATCATGAGACCAAGGATTTTCCTTCAATTCCTGGGCTCAAAGCTGTCTTTCAAGAAGATCCAAATACAATTGAGTCTCTCTGTTTTGTTGTAAGGAGACCTTGGCAGGGGCAACAAAACCAAGGGTTTAACAACTCTATGAACTTTCAAACCCCATCAAATTGGAATCCTTGGCAACAACCTTGGCCCCAACCAAAAAATCCATTTCAATCATGGGTACAAGGCATGCAAAATCCTTATGGGAGATTTTCTCAATTTTATCAATATCCTCCATCTTTTCAAAACCAACAAGCTCCACAACTTCCAAATCAAAATCCACAATTATCATTGCCATTTCCACAACAACAACAACCTTCTCAACAGAATCCAAATTCTCAGCTCTTACTTTCGTTCCAATAGAAGCCAAATCAACTTCCTTCCCAGCCATTGCCAAACCCCAATAATAAAAACCCTCAAAATGCTTACATAATAGAAGGTCAACAATTTCCTACCTATATGATTGTTCCTCTCAATGATGTATAACTCAGATCTGGTAGAGCCTTAGATAAACCTTCTATAGATGCCCAAAAGCAAAGCATTTCTGAGGAAGATTCTCTTGAAGCCAATAAAGGTTCTGAAGCATCTCTTCAAAACCCAAGCACTCAAAAAGAAAAAGAAAAAGAGTTAACCCCCACAACTCCTATAGTCGAGCAACCTGCATCTTCATCCACACCTCCTTTTCCCGAAAGATTACAAATTGACAAAGGGGTGGAAAAACAAATCTTGTTGCCAGACTATGATTTTCTAGATGAATTGAAGAATGTTTGCATCAAGATTCCCTTGTTACAAGTCATTAGAGAGATTCCTATTCTAGCAAAAACAATAAAGGAGTTGAGTCTTAAAAGACAAGGAAGGAAACCTAGAGATACAAGAAGAATCCACCTAGTAGGAAAAATTGCAGATATCATGATGGGAAAAATTACTATGCAGAAGTATGTAGATCCCGGTAGTCCAATTGTCAAAACACATATCAATGGGGTAGAAATTCCAAATACTTTGATTGAATTAGGGGCTTCTATCAACATCATGAGTAGATAGACTATGGAACAACTGAAACTTCCTAATCTTCTTTTTACACCTACTTTACTGCAACTTGTAGATCGATCAATTATCAAACCAGATGGTGTATTAGAAGACATTTCAGTCTCCTTAGACTCTTGGGAATATCCAATAGATTTCATGATTTTAACTCCCAAGAGTAATTTAGGAGGACACCCTCTCATATTAGGAATACCTTGGCTAGCCATAGTTGATGCCTTTATCAATTGTAGGTCTGGGGATATGTATATTTTTGATGGTAATTCGACAAAGAAATTCAATTTGTATCCTCCAGAAAAAGAAATTACAGAAATAGGAGATAGTGAGTGGGTTGATGATGAGGACACTATACAACCTGTCTTTACCATTTCTAAAGTTAGTGAAGATAGTCAAATTCTGAACACATTAGAAAACTTTGAAACATCTTCAGAATATGACCACACACAATTTCAGTTAGATTCTGACATTGAGTATCTATCATCTAGACAAATGTCTCTTTTCTCCATGGAAGAGTTTGGTAGTTCCACCATTGATATCTTTTCAGGTAAAACATTGAATATCAACAAAAACTTGGAAACATCACAACAGGGAGAACTAACCAAAATCTTGCAAAAACATTTTACTACATTTGCATGGGAGTATACAGATATGAAAGGTATTGACCCTAAGACTTGCATTCATCACATCTACATCGAGGAAAACAGTAGACCAATCAGACAACCTCAGAGAAGGATGAATCCAAACCTTAGGGGGATAGTGAAAGAAGAGCTCCAAAAACTACTCAATGTAAACTTCATTTATCCAATTTCAGATAGCCGATGGGTTTCTCCTTTGGTTATAGTACCTAAAAAGAATGGTAAATGGAGGGTATGCATTGATTACAGGGAATTTAATAAAGCAACTTTGAAGGATCACTTTCCTTTGCCTTTTATCGATGAAGTATTAGATACATTAGCAGGCAAAAAGTACTTTTCATTTCTGGATGGTTTTAGTGGTTATAACCAAATTCAGGTAGCACCTGAGGATCAAGATAAGACCACATTTACCTATCCATGGGGGACTTTTGCCTATCGAGTGCTTCCTTTTGGGTTATGTAATGCACCTGCAACATTCCAAAGAGCAGTACTAGGAATTTTTTCTGATCTAATTCATGATTGTGTAGAGGTTTATATGGATGACTTTACAGTTTATGGTGACTCATTTAAAGAAGCATTAGGAAATTTGGAAAAAGTACTTGTACGATGTAAAGAAACAAATCTTTCATTAAGCCTTGAAAAATGCTTTATGATGTTTACTGAAGGTATTGTTTTAGGACATCATATTTCAGGAGATGGGATTAAAGTTGATAGATCAAAAGTTGAAGTCATCTCCAAGTTGCCTATTCCAAATTGTCAAAGAGATGTTTGAAGTTTTATAGGATTTACTAGATACTATAGAATATTTATAGAAAACTTCACTAAAATAGCATCTCCACTCTTCAAACTGCTTACTAAAGACTGTGAATTCAAATGGGATCCTGATTGTCAATCAGCCTTTGAAACTTTGAAAACAAGAACATCTGAAGCACCTATCTTGAGAGGACCAAATTGGAAACTCCCTTTCCATATTTCTATAGATGCTTCAGATACAGCTCTAGGAGCTGTGTTGGGTCAAAAATATTTAGTCCCTTATGCCATTTACTATACCAGTAAAAATTTGACTCCCACTAAGTTAAACTATACTGTGACTGAAAAAGAGTTCTTAGTTGTTGTTCATGCAATCAATAAGTTTAGACATTATATAATAGGCTATGAAACTTTTATTCATACTGATCATTCTGTGATTCGATATTTAATGAACAAACCTGTTACTAATGGCAGAGTTACAAGATGGCTCCTACTTTTACAGGAATTCAATATTACTGTGTTGGATAGACCAGGGAGACAAAATACAGTAGATGATTTCTTGTCTAGAATTCAGAATACTAAAGAAGATTTTCTTGTAGAAGATAAGTTTCCTGATGAATATTTATTTGCAGTAACTACTAAAACCCCTTGGTATGCAGATATTGCTAACTATTTAGTTACAGGGAAACTACCTCCACACCTATTTCCTAGTGAAAGAAGAAAGATTATTCAGGAGAGTTCAAAATATTCATGGATTTCTAACGAATTGTTTAGAACAGGGCCAGATCTTGTGATCAGGAGATGTGTTAGGGAAGATGAAATGCCTGACATCCTCAAGGCATGTCATGATGAACCATGCGGCGGACACTTTGTTTACAAAAGGACAGCCTATAAAATCCTTTCTTTGGGATATTTTTTGGCCTTCCCTCTTTAAAGATGCAAAACAATATGTCAAAAGGTGTGACAGCTGCCAAAGAGTAGGGAAACCTACTCTTTCAAATGAAATGCCATTACAACCACAAGTACTCATCGAACCCTTTGAAAAATGAGATTTAGATTTCATTGGACCTATTAATCCACCATCTAAGCAAAAGAAGTATATATTGGTATGTACTGATTATGTCACTAAATGGGTAGAAGCCAAAGCGTTAGTTTCTGCTACTGAAAATTCAGTTGTTAATTTTCTTTATGAGGATATTTTTACTCATTTTGGTGTTCCAAGAGAAATTGTGACAGATCAGGGGAGTCAATTCACATCCAACTTGGTGGAGAAGCTGATGGAAGAATACAAAATCAAGCGCAAAATATCTACTCCTTACCATCCGCAAGCAAATGGTCAAGTGGAGTCTACAAACAAAGTTCTTGAAAGTATCATCACCAAAATTGTTCATCTACATAGAAGAGATTAGGCAGAAAGGCTTCCTGAAGCCTTGTGGGCCTACAGAACTACATGGAGAAATACAACAGGGCATTCTCCATATGAACTTGTTTATGGGAAAGAAGTCCTACTCCCCATTGAGTTCCAAGTCAAAACCTTCAAGATGGCAGTTCAGTTGGGGATGGATCTATCAGAAGCCCAAAAGCATAGAATGGAGCATTTGAATGAGATAGATGAGATCATACAAGAATCAATCCTAAGAACTGATCTAGTTCAATATCAGAGAGCTAATTGGCATGACAAATACATCAAAGAGAAAAAGTTTCAAGAAGGAGACTGGACATTGCTATTTGATTCTAAAGTTTAAAGACTTTAAAGGCAAATTTTAGACTCATTGGCTTGGGCCATATGAGATTGATAAAGTCTTTAGCAATGGAGCGGTAAGAATCAAGACCATTGATGAATCTCAAACTCCTCTTATTGTGAATGGCCACAGACTCAAGATCTATCATAAGCCACTCTCAAAAGAGGAATTTGTCAAAATGTTTCAAGATAATTCTGCAATAGGGTTGGTGAAGAAGAATCCTTCTTCTCCACCAGCCTAGCCTTTGTTCTTGAATAAATAAATTTGTATAAGCCTGAAAACCAATCATTGATTGGCAGCCTTATACTGAAAATGTAGGGCTAAAACAGGGATTCCTGACACCCTATATTTTCCAAAAAAAAAAATTCTCTCTCATTTTTCATTCCATTCCACATCATCCTCATTTCACTCCATCTCATTTCCATTCCACATCATCCTCATTCCACTCCATCTCATTTCCATTCCACATCACTTCATTTCAACTCCATTTCATTCATTTCATTCCATTAATAAAAAAAATTATGACTATTTTCCATCCAGTCAGTCATCTATACATCTCATTCAGTCATGAGATTGTTGGGTCAGTTTCCGCAGCTCAAATCAATTTCCACAGCTACTCACTGATTCTGCAGCCAGTTGGGTTTCTGCAACCACTACTCTATTTTTCAAAAAAAACAAATTTTTACAGTCAGATGTTGGTTCAGCAATCATGAAATCAAATGCAGGTATGAGGATATATTATGAAGAAATGAGGCATTCCAAAGCACCAACGAGGAGCAACTGATTGAAGACTAAGGAAAAATGACAAGAATTCCAAAGGTATGAACAAAACTTTATTTCAAATGGCATTTTAACAGATTTTTTTTGCATAGTTATTAAATCACAAGCTCAACTATATGCAATGATTAAACGAATCGCCTCTATAACCATTTCATTCCACTCCATTCCTCCATAAGCCATGCATTCATTTTCCAATGGTCTTGTGATTAAATTCTCGGATTTAACTCAAGTTTGGAAATATTCACACACTCCATTTTTCATTATGAATCGTGGTTGATTTGACTATGGCTTCTTTCAGCTGCACAAAATCTGCAGCCGTTTTATAAAAGTGTTTGCATCCATTCTACAGTCACCCAATTTTAAAAACTACCGAATGCACTTGCTCCCCCTACTGTTCTATTGAGCTCACAGCTTCATTTCCACCAGGCTCACATACACCTTCACCCCATTTTGTTCTCTGCTCTGGTTCATTCTGTGTACCTATTCTCTGAAGCTTTGCTTACAGTTGCTAGTCTCCTTCATAAACCCTGACCATCTCTGCTAATTCA
This sequence comes from Pinus taeda, assembly GCA_000404065.3. Taxonomy (NCBI): domain Eukaryota; kingdom Viridiplantae; phylum Streptophyta; class Pinopsida; order Pinales; family Pinaceae; genus Pinus; species Pinus taeda. Next base: position 27,370 of record APFE031572624.1, read on the forward strand.
GTCGAGTTTTAAAGAAGGAAGGAAGGATGGGACGGCTGTTGAGGGTAGAACCAGAGGGACCTAAGTTTATTGAAGGATATCCGCAAGTGAAAGATATGTTGAAGAAGGCCAGGTGGTTACGTTTTATCCAGAAATTCAAAGGCTACCATAGGGAGGTTACAAAGGCCTTTGCAAGGTATTTTAATGGACTAGAGGTGGAAATTGGAGACCTAAAATTCATGGTAATTGAAGCGTCAATAGCAACTACCACAAAGATTCCCTAGGGAGCTGAACGCTGGTTTAAGAACCGGGGCCTTGGTGATGAAGCTTGGAGAGTAATCTTACGGGAAACAGGTATGGACGTCATCGTTTTCAAAAAGGGAATTCCTGTTCATGTTTTAAAAGAAGAATGGGCTAGCTTATTGTTATTTATTCAAAAATTTATCACTTGTGAGGGACGTTTTGGAGCAATGTACATGTATCATGCACATCTGATGATGAATTTCCTAGACAAACAGGTCCTTAATTTTCCATATTTCTTAGTAAACAGTTTGAAAAAGATGTTTGTAACTGTTCAAAAGCATCTAGGGGACGTAGAGCCACATTTGTATCACCATGGTCTCATAAAAATCCTGATAGAAAAACAATTAAAGGAGAAAAGGATACTTGGGAGCAATTTTTAATTAGAAATTTCTTTGAAGAACCCCAAGAAACCCCTGAAGGCAGTACATCAAAAAGAAGTAGGAGAAAGAGAACAGATGATAAAACTCAAAGCCCTCCTACTAACATAGTTGAGAGAAAAAAAACTGTCTAAAAAGGGGAATAAAAAGACTCCTACTAACACAACTAAGAAAATTAGCAGGGAAGAAAGACTATCTAAAAGGGAGAAGGAAAAGACTCCTATTGAGATAGTTAAGAAAACTAGTAGGGAGGAAAGACTGTCTAAAAGGAGGAAGGAAGAGACTAAGGGTAAAAAGCCAACAAAATTAAAAGAGAAAAGAAGCATTGAGGTTGTGCATCAAACCCCTTCCTCAAAAGAAGACCATTAAGTATTGTCTGAAAGATTGGTTCACCTTCAGAAACAATCAGCTATGGCCAAAAAGGAAGGGAAAGGAAAACAGAAGGAAAAAGATTGTAGTCCGCAATATGTAAGAAGAAGCAGCAGGCTCAAAGGAAAATGGAGAAAAACACAAACAAAAGGACCCCATTTTGTTGATATGGGAGAAGGAGCACCTGAACTAACCCCAGCTGGCAGTAGTCCACCTCATTCTCAGCCAAGTGTTGAAACTAGTCCTCAAGGTAATGACATGAGTCCTTTTCGGCCAGAATTTGAAGTCAATTCTCCTGCACAGCATTTTGGGGAGAGCCCCAGGAAAACGACACCCGAAATAGATCCAAAGCAGCAACAGGTATATGATTACATAGAATCCTTGGAAAGAACAGCCACAGGTCCCAGTACTTCATCCACTCAACCTCACATAGCACAAGAAGCCCTAGTCCAATCATTGAAGCAAGAAATCTTTGAGTTAGAGGTTTTAAATCGACATATTAAAAATGAAAATGAAGCACTCAAAGAACAGAGCAGACTGGACAAGATCATCCATGACAACTTTATGCTACACCTGGGACTAAGGCACAAAAAGAACAGAAAATTGAAGAAGAAATGCAAAAAGATAAGTAGAGCACTGGTTAATCTTAAATTCAGATGCATGATGAAGAAGCCCAGGATGTTAGCAGCACCAAAAAGAGAGGAAGAGGGCTGGATGTACTGGCAGAAGCTTCACAACATATGGTTTGAAGGGGAGGTAGTCCAAATTTTGGTTGCATGAGGAAATGCAACACCTTCATAGTGGGGGTATGTTGAGTCCCAAAACTGCATCTTTCCTACACCTTTTTCTAACTTCTTTCCATTCATCTGAACCTCCTAAATCATCAATATCATTGCATAATAGTTTAAAGAAGGGCATTTAAAGTGGTTTCTTGACTATGTGTTTGTGTTGCTATTTGAACTAGATTTTTGTTTACAAGTTGCGGAATCTTGTCACTTTCCACAGCCAGCCCAAGTTTCCACAGCTGTTTTGTCAAAGTCTATATTGCAAGTGTCTTCAGGTGAATTGAGCCACATGGGCAAGTTGCAATCGACGTGGACATGGACCGAGTCCTATTGGCTCAGTCGAATTCAGCAGAAAAGGCCATAGTCAATGGTGGGCAAAACGGTGGTCAACTCAAGAGTCCTACGGTGATAAAACTCTGTTTTTCACCACGTGAAGCTATGCGTGGTTGTTCCTAGATCTCAGGGGACAAGTTAACACCTATGGACTGCTCCATGAACCGGATCCAACAGCCGCCTTCCAACGATTAAATCCTCACGGCCGCCATAGTGTTAAATCTTGGGACGTGGTCGTTTACGTGTCTTGTATCAGCACCGAATATAGGAAAACATTTATATTATCCTCTGTTATAAATAATGCATTCTCATACGCATGTTAGTTAGCTTTTTGAATGTAATTTCGACTGTAAAGGAACCCATTGTGCCGTAATTTATCACTGTATTGTGACTGCTTTTTAATACATGAGAAATCTCTGTTTTTAAGCTCAATTGGTGGTTGATCATTGACTTTCTGATGAGTGTGTAGAGGGCCCCTGCACAGGCCGAGGTCTTGTTTATTATTGTACAGTTTCATGTTTCATTTCTTTATGTTCTTATACCATAACCATTCACTTGTATATGTATCACAGTTCTTATGGTGTTAACGCTTGATAATTGTCCATAGTTTTTCACATTTTTAACTGATCAGTGCTTTTGTTTCAGATCACAATAGGCAGTCCAGGCAGCACATAGTTTTCTAATGACTAATGACATGGGATCATTTTTGTCCTTCTGCTGATTTTCATTTCCTTTAGTTTTTAGTTCCAACATTGTGTTATTTATTTCAGTTTTGCTCATTTACTTTTCTGCAAGTTAGTTATTGAATTGCTCATGACATTCTCAATTACCTCCTAAAGCCAGAGTGAGTCGAATGGTGAGGGATTGAAGTATGAAGTGTGTAGTTTGATATTAGTTTACTTTTCTGCAAGTTAGTTATTGAATTGCTCATGACATTCTTAGTTACCTCCTAAAGCCAGAGCGAGTCGAATGGTGAGGGATTGAAGTATGAAGTGTGTAGTTTGATATTAGTTTATTTTTCTGCAAGTTAGTTATTGAATTGCTCATGACATTCTCAGTTACCTCCTAAAGCCAGAGCGATTCGAATGATGAGGGATTTAAGTATGAAGTGTGTAGTTTGATATTAGTTTTATTTTCTGCAAATTAGATATCAGATTGCTCAAGTTGTTTATGATTACCTCCTAAAGCCAGAGCGAGTCGAATGGTGAGGGGTTAGAATATGAGTTGATGTAATGTGATTTTTGTTTACTTTGCTTGCAATTCTTAGATTTCTTTGAGTTCAGTTTTTCTTATACTTTCATGGCAGCAAGGATAATGGGTTTCATGGTCACTAGTTCACCATTGTTTAATTAGAATAGTGGCACATTTTCACTCTCTTTTCAAGAACTAGTTTCATCATCGCATGTTTTTAAAGTTTGAAGTTTTGAAAATCATTTTAAAAGACATCGTTACCTTGAACATTTATATCATACTTGTCTTTTAGAATTTCCATCTCATAGTAGGGAATTAACATAAATAAACCAAAACAAAACAAAAACTCAAAAATGACAAAAATTAAGAAATAGACTATCTTGCACATATAGTGTGCCGCACTTCAACAGTTTACGACCCCCAGATTGACAATTAATATAGCAATTTAGGACACTCTAAATTGACCAAACACCTAGCTTGTTTCTCAAAAAAATTCCGCATTTTTTGTTGCCAAGCCCCGCTACCTACTTGTTCCGAAAACTGCATAGATTTTGCCTGCCCAACCTTCCCGCAACTCGGACTATTCCCCTCAACAATTGCTTAGTTTTTTCCTCCAACTAGGCTAGACCTTATGAACAGTCACTGTCGATCTAGATTTCTCATCTCTGTAGAAATTTTGAATAATTTAACACATATTCAACAGAGATTATCCTGATCATGTACTATTGCGGAAAACATACACAATACATAAGCTCCTCTACGTTGATCATCAATATAGCAGCATCAATAACAATAAAACATCAAGAGCATTCACACATTAACACAGTATGTATCCCGGGGAAAGCATCTCGCTAAAAACCCCAACTATCTGTATATTAATGATTGAGTCATGTAACATTACACAGCATAATACTTCTCACAAGTATCTCCACCTCTGTTACACACAATACAGCTCAGATCTGAATCAATCACTGGCTCAAATCTCCTTCGCTGCTTGCCTGCCTCCGCTGCTCAATACCTGCTCAAGAACTGATGATAATTCCAAGGCAACCACATATTTCCTTGGAAAAATCACGTGATCACAAGCTAAAATGTGGGAAAATACGTGGGCAAACTCATTGGCATACTCAATCCCTTGATTGTGCAAGATCTGATGCACAACTATAGTCACAACTGATAGCAATCTGATTCTCTAACACCTGTCCCTGCTGAACTGAACATGCACTGACATGCAACTGATTTAACTGATGTATTCATTAGTTGTATTATGAGTTAATAACTTGTGAATTAATTAATAACTAATTCACCCAACTCATCTCTAGTCTATTTGCCAGTTAGACTAAATACAACCAGTTTAACAAAGCTAAACTGAACACAACTCCATCAACTGCACCTCCAGTCCACTAAACTCAACTCACTTGAGTTCTAACTGAAGTCCTGCATGCAAATATTAGTCATCCCATAGGTAACCACGTATTTCCTTCTGGGATCTGCATGTACCACATCCGTAGCTCATCCTGAAGTGCTCCAAGAGAATAAGACAAAGTTTATAGTCTAAATATTATTATGAGCTAATAATATTTGACTGTTCTATATTTAGACTGAGCAGTCACTCCGCTGTGATCTAAAAATAGAAGTCCATCTATTTTTCCCAACTTGATCAATTATCCATAAACAGCCACCTGCAATCCATAGACATGATCCATATGTCTAAAAATAGACATAGTCTAAAAATAGACTTGTGCCAAAACTTGCCTGCGGGCCCACTTAGTGAAGGCGACTCTTTTCACTAAGCTCCATCATCTTGTTGCAATCTCAACAAGCATTTCTTGTTGCACACTTTTCAACATAATAGTGCTTAGCTATCAATGCGATAGCATCTAAGATAAATGTTTTGGGGGTTTTTGTTTTGATTTGGGAGACCAATGAATAAAAAAAATATAGAACTAATATACCTAACCCTTTGAATAATATCAATATCTTAGTAAAGGGCTACTACAAAATTTTACACAGTGATAAAGCTTTGATAGTGGTGAGCAAAAAAAAATAAAAAATAATATGATTATCACAATTCTCAGATAAACAGTTACATGATTAGAAGTATGAAAACATCCGACCTATGTTCAAAAGGTTTTAGAGAATATGATTATGCTTAGAACAAGATGTTGATGATTTACTGATTCAGAGGGAATTAATAAAACAGACTGTTCATTAATCCATTCTCTTTAATGATTATCACTTCAAAAAGCTTATAGGAATAGATTGAAACAAAATTATTCCTACCTAGTTATCTTTGTAAATTCAGAAGAATATGAAGAAAAACATAATGAGTAATACTGGAAAACATACATGAAACACAAACTGTGCAAAACAGAATTTAGAATCCTTTGCTTCGTATTGAGGTTCCAGACAAGTCAAGTACATCAAATGTCTAGAAATTCTTCATCAAAGGTGCAACTAGGTTCAAATTTGAATAGTGAGTAATGACCAATGAACAATGAACCCCTTGATAACTCAAGGAGAGAATTATTTATAGAAAAACAAGAAAATATCCTAAACTGTTTAAGGATTTATTCTACGAAAAGGAAGAATCTTCATGCAAGAAGATAGATACAGCTATTGAACTGCTTCTTGATGTCCCTATTATTTAGGTTCTGCTGGCTTTGGTTTTTGAAATTTTTCCCTTTAAGTTGCTTTTCTATTTGATATTTACGCTGGATGTGATGTTCACTTATGATCTTTCATCTGATACACTTTGACCTCTCTGAATATCCTTTATTGTGTCCTTTTACCTCTACTATACATTTCAAATTTTTACTATATATTTCAACAGAAAATAATTTAACTTTTATGTCTCAACATCAGGTAATTTGGATTTTGATCATGTCATTTGTCCTTAACTGTATGCAGGATTTTGAAATCATTTTCTTGTGAACCTAGAACAACAGGTTTCGTATGATCGCCTGTAAAACACAACAAATGTGAAGAAAAACATAGGTTGGCAGGGAGCGACAAAAAGGATTCATTTTGAGCTGAAATGTCTATGGAAGGAGTCCGGAGTGTTATCGGAATGTAAACAATGGTTATATGGGTTACAGAGGCTTAGGGTGGTGCAAGAGGGTTTATACGGGTTTTTATGTGTAAATGGGCGAAAAGAGCGAAGGTGAGGGTTTAACGTTTGCACGGGTAAATGTTCAACATTTCAAAATTTTTGGCTGGTTCATTGGTTGATGAATAGTGGTTGTTTTTTAGTTATATGGGGGAAGCAGTTTACGAGGGCCATCACACCGATTTTGTGGTGTGGGCTGTATTTGGGAGGGGCCACCCAATTCCACTTACTGTGTGACATGTAGCGTTAGGGGTCAGGAGGAAAACCGCCTTATCAGGCGTGTAAGGTTCAGTCATGGATCCAACCCAATATGGATGTGGTGCATTGGATGAGAGTGCCTCTGATCTAATGGTTGTCGGGCGATAAAGTAGGACGAAAGAAAAATGGAAGTGAAATGGAGGGGCTCGGTGGGTTAATTACTGTAGTATAAGATTATCTTAGGACTTAATCTCATCGGGGATGCTTAGTTACAGGCTTAAAGACTATGGGAGGGGTTTTAATATATTTGTGGGATATGGGGTAGTAATATAGTTTATAAATAAACTAAAGGGCAGGGTTAATTTATATAAAGGAGTTAAATACATATGGGACAATGGGTTTCTCATAAATTTATATAACAAAGTTAAAAAGTTACTATGCAGTGAAATGAGTAGAAGGGGTATTGTACTTAGGTATATGAAATGTTATGCGCGTTCCATACACTTAGTACTTTAGGATAAATGTATTTGGTGGGTTCTTTACATAAAACATGTTTATAAAGGGGTTTTCCTAGGCAAGAGAACTTGACCTTAGGCAACGGGGTTTTGTAAGGGGGAATGATTTGTAAGGGAATTTAACACCTTTCCTTCTTAAGTCATGAAGCCGAGGGTCTAGTCCCACCAGAAGTTAGAGAAATGCTCTGAGCCTTTATGACTAAAGGTTTTAGTATTGGAGAACATTTGGCAAGGGGGAATTAATAAGTATGTAGTGGAAGATGAGATGAAATGAGGTGTAAGTTAACTAATCAATTGTTAACTTTAGCAACCTTTCTTCTACTTACCCTTTGCTCATCCTAACATTTTTCTTAAAGGGTGCATTTAATCTAGCAAACCCTTTTCTTTTCCCTTTTTCTTTTGAAAAACAAGCTATCTAATTCTAACCTTATAGCATCCAAGGGCTCATATTAAACTAATGAGCTCCTTATTATTCTCTACCTAACTACTGATATGCCAAGATTAATTAGTTTGGCTAGATCTTTATTCTCTAACTACAAAAATGAAATTTAAAGCATGTGCAGTCAAGATTAAGCTATTTGACTATCATGGGTTGTGGAATTTATGATAAGCTGCACACAACCATTATTTTGCAGAAAAAGGTAGAATAGTAGTGGCATTTGAACTTGCACACTTTCAGAGTTTATTTCTTTTTCTTTTCTCTCTAACCTAACATTTTGTTTTTTTCCTTGATTTTTTAGGGCATCTATCCTAACATTTTCGTTGATATGGACATATTTATGAAAATATTTCCTAACATTTTTATTTAATATTCTTTTTGTCCATATCCTATCTTAACATTTTTTAAACATATTTTTCATTTTTTTGACTAATTTATTCTATCTTATCAAAACCAAAAAATGCTACAACAGTCCCAATAGATGGGATTTCATGTGCGATCACAACAACATCTATTCTTCTGAACACCCGTTCGTGGGAAGTCTACAAACTAGTGATCAGCTGTGGGAGTTCTTCATATTTTAGGATCTAACTCTGGATACGTGCCTTCAACTCAACCACCATGGGCTTCATCATCTTGGGAAAGTGCAATGGGGCTTCCTCGTATCTCAATGTCCATGTTTTCATGCAATCAATAGAAGTATGCAATTTTCACAAGGTATGTGCTCTCCTAGCATAACGCTGCTACCAACCATTGAGATGGACATCTACCTTATGCACGATGCCAAATTTGGAATACAATGCCCACATGAATGTCTCAAGAGATGATACCTCATCCAATATCACCCTATTCGACTCTGCTCAGACGGACGTTGTAACTAGTTCTCCTCCCTGCTTGGCCATCTGTAATTCCTTAGCCATTCACTCATTCTCTCCTATCAAGAAGCAAACACTTGAGCTAGTAGCTTCGGCATATGCTTTAGTAGCATTGGCCAATGCTATTGAATGCTTGCACACATCAAATACGATCACACCTTCCTCAAAATGTGCAAGAGATTTGTGGACATCCAAAGTAGACACTCAGTAAGATTTCACAACTCTATGCTGCGACTCATTAAAACATATGTTGTGCATCTCTTCTTCCGGATTATATCCAAAGATATCAGTATCTCCTTGGTCCCTCAGGACTTACTCTGCTTCCAGATTTGGAGAAGCCAATGGATTGACCTCTTGGTGGTAAGGCATGAGGCCGATGTCTTTCTCTAACTCTGGCTGCTCCATCTCTATATCCATCTACTCAAGTACTCATTCAATTTTTTGAGAGAAATCCTTCTCCTCTGACTACTCACCATGTTCACTTTGTTCCAACTGCTTAGATGAGTCTACCACCTGTATGGGTGTAGTTTCACCAATTTTTCCATGTTGGACACCCTGTTGTGTCTGTCTCTACTGCTCTTCATTCTCCTATCTACCCAGCTCCTTTTCCTTCCGGAGTTGCTCCTTCAACTCTTGCAACTCCTTCACTGTTTTCTCCATCCACTGTTTATCTCTCCGCCTTTGAATTGTCACCTCTTCGCCTCTATCTCCAAAGCTTCTTTCTCCATGAGTGATTCTGCTTTGAACTTTCAACTTTTCTCTACTTCTACATTTTCAACAATCTTTCTCTTCCCTTTGTCACATGCAAGTATGTTACCCTCTACTCCTACTGTTGATGGTGCTCTCCTAGATGCTACTTCGCTAACCATTCCACAATGATTCCAAATGGTTCATTAGGCTTGGAGAAGTTGTGACAATATCTCCATGGGTCTTCCTCATCCCAATTAGATTCCCCATGGATCCAAAGGAATTTCACTCTCATGCAGTGGTCCTTCACAAAGCAATGCAAGTCGTATGAATTGAAGCTTCTAGTTTCGAAAGTAAATTTCTTGAACTCTTCTACCTCAGCCTTCTTGAGATTTCATATCTCATACAACCTGATCAACAATGTAAGAGTGGGCTAGGGTGCCTTCTTCTTTTGGTGAAGTCTAGCTGACAATCCTGTCTAGATGTGGTATGACACTTCTTGCATGATGAGCTTGTCCATGGAAAACTTTAGAAAAACATGTGGAGGCTTTTCCGCACTGTACATCCATACGACCGTACCAAAAGGTGCGGCATACCAATCTGATATGTCGATCAATGCCTCCATTGCTGCCTTCGACATCCAAGGTGGATCCTGCTCAAATATCATCTTGTACACCAGGGTGAAAAAATGATCTGAAAACTGTGTGATGACTATGTGGAAGCTACATTTGGAAATAGATTGCAATAAGGATTCACAAAGGCTTTCGCTGATGTCCATGGCCACTTCAAGCTTGGGAACTACTGAAAGGCACAGATTGCATCCAATATTCATGTGGACATGTATGTTTCTGCGTGTTGACCTTTGGGTGGATTCTGAGCTCCTACTACCCATTCCTTTAGCCTATGAGCCAACATGTCGGACTAGTGGCATGTGTTTCCTTCACTGGCTTGATGGTCCAACGCAATGACCCAACTCTGCGGAAGGTCTCCTTGATCTCTTGGTCATATAAGCAACATGAAAAGATGATCAAGTACTATGTTTTCTATGGTATCTTCATATTGTAAATCTAGTTGGGTGTCATCCTGAACTTGGTTGTCTCCTTCACCCAATTCTTCAAGATATCCCTAGAGTTTGCATTGTTGATGAGTATGCTGAAGGGTGTTTCCATGGTGATCACTGGCTTTGGTAAGTGGTACATCTGATAATAGTCATGTGCTCTGAAGGTAGCAATAATTTTCCCACTGACACTTCTCAATACCATCATCTCGGGTTTAGTGTGCGAGACGATGCAATGTACCATGTTCATCGATGGGAATGCTGGAAACTTGCATGCAATCTGGTACAAGCCAGACTTTTGAATGTTCACATAAACTTTGTGGTGTTCAAGATATTCCCCAAATATACATGATAATGCATCATTAATATCCTTCCATTTCAGCTTGATGTCTTTGTCTACATTCATCTTGGTGTCTTCATAAATCAGCAAACTCATAGACACTCGCTCAACTACATCTCCATTTTTGCTTCCATCGATGTCCTTTGAAACTTCTCTCTTGGAGGCCATTGATCTTGGACTACTGAGAGACGCATGAACACCTACTATACCTAGAGACATGGCAACATGCATGGAAAGAAATTAGTCATTTAAAACCAAAGAAAACTAGAGGAATGACATGCAACATACCCAGGGAACTGCTGGCAAGGATTGCACAATTTTCACTAGGAGGCAGGGAGACTCAATATCAGAACTGCACAAAAGGTATTCCAGACTATCGAGAGGCTGGTCAACTACTGGAATTGTGCAATGAACCATACAGACTAACCTGTTGGGTGCTTAGATTGCGCAATGTGTAATTTCAACTTGCAAGTCATGCAGGCCCAAGGACTAAATTGCGGAATTTTTTGGGCAAGTAGACACTGCTCCTGAGAATTGCACAAAGTGAGTCTAGAGGACATTGTTTGGTGAGATTTTCAAATTTTCTAGGAGGAAGGCAGAGACTTCCCTCTTAGAAATGCACATTGTTGTCCGGGCAAGGCAGAGTCCGAGCCAAGGTTAAGTCTGGGCAAAGGTTGCCCAGACCCCTCGACGGGCCACTGAAAACATATGAAGATGTCAATGCATCGTGAGATTGAGTGTAGTTAGGGGTGAATGATTATGCATGAAAACATCAAATGCAAGATTCAAAAAATGGGAAAACATGCATGTGTGTGACATGAGTCACCGAATCAGCGACCATTCGTTCAAAACAGTGTCATGCATGCGACAAACTACGAGATGAAAATGAAACTGAAATGATCCTTATACAGGATAACATTCATGCAAACAATAGCAAGCATTCACAGAAATCAAGCAGACAACACTCACACAAGCCAAAAAAAAAAAACAACAAAAATGTTGTAAATTACAAGTAAAGCGGACTTACTCGGAAATAGTTAATCTGGATGTGCCGAAGACTCCTGGATGTGCTGTGGGATATCATAACTCCAAGATCGATGTGAAAAATGAGCTCTAAAGTGTCGAATAATAATTTTGAGGCTTATGATGGGCATGCCAAAAATCTAGGAGAAAGCAACACTTGGAGGAAATCTTGTAAAACGATCTTTGCACGTAACCTCCAGCCGCTAAAAATAGATCCCTAAAATCTATGGATTCTTTTTGCAAGTTTCCTTTTTCTATTATGGTAAAAAGAAGCTCATGCATGCAAATCAAGTTTGCTGGGTCCCGAGTGGAACCGGTCAACCTAAAGGCACATACAACATCCTGCTTGGATGAGAGAGGAATTTGCAAAATTTCTTGGAGGAGTTGGGCTGGCTGTCCCAGAGGGATTACACAATTTCTGGGAGGAGCAGGTGACTACTACCCATAATTACACAATTTCTGGGTTGAGCTGGAGTGCTGGGCCAGATTGCACAATTTTTCCAAGGAAGACTATTTGATTGCATTGCGCAATTTCTAAGCTAAGTAGATTGCTCGACAGATTTGCACAATTTGTGGAGGGAAGGGTGCTTCCCCTAAAGAATTACACAATTTTTCTTAGGGAGATGCTTAGCCAACAACTAGCCCAATTCTGGAATGGCAACCTGTGAGGGGGGTGGAGCAAACTAACATGCACAGGTTGGCAAGCTACTGAGAAATCAATGAAGCCTATGTACTTGACAGCACAAGAGATGCTTCTAGGATGGTTTGTAAGGAGGCTCCAAAATGAAGCTAAGGCAAAATTTTGGAGGGTGGTTGTAGCTGCTACAACACCCTATAATAGCTTGGGTTGAATTACTAGTCCTAGAAGCATTGGTTGGGAAAACTCCTTGGAAGCCCTTGGTGGGTTGAGTTACTAGATCTGGAAGCACGACAGTAGTTGTGGGTTGCGTTACTAGTCCTAGAAGCCTTGAATGGAACAAAGACTCTGGAATCCCTGGAAGGCTTAGATGGAGACCAATCTGATGATGGTTTTATGATCTCCATCCATAAGGTGGAATCATTGTTTTATGGGTTGAGGTAGATGGCTTATGGAAGCCCTAAACAAGTTTTAATTGATGTGTTCTATGATATCCCACATTCGTGCTTGGAATATGGGACAGGGGTGAATAGCTGAAGAGAGATTTGGGTCAGCCACTCTATGGTCGGGTGGGACGCAAAAGTCCCATCCCAGGTTTGGATTTTGCATTGTTAATGAAAGGTTATTTCTCCTTGTATTTATATGAGAATTTTAATGGATTATAAGTGGTTTATATGGTGTAATTTCAGTAGTATTTATGTTTCTATTAAGTTCGTTATGTATGTGTTTTATGACAGCATCCATGTATGGCTTTCATCATGTTTTTACTTGTAATTGAATGATCAATGCATCTATGACCTAATGGAAGAAATGGCAGTTGTTTTATTGAGGAATCAATGGTTCTTAGCAATTATCAGCTAAGTATGAGAGCCCTATGCTTAGAACAATTATTTACACTTATAGATTGCATATTCCTAATATGTTTGACGAAATGCTTGTGTTGGCTAGTAGGGGTTTAGTCAAGGTCTTAAACAAGTATTTGTTTTAATACTCTCATTTACATGTTATTTTACTGTTCTAAAGAGATCGCTCAATTTTGGGCTGACATGGGCTTTGGGCCTGAAAATGTGGCTCAAATCCTGGGGTCATTGGCATAGCACTAACAAATTTACTCTCTGGTCACTGGCAAACAAACCTACAAGAGCCACTTTGAGTTTCTAGATTTTGTCATGCCTATTTTGGGTGTGGAGCCTAATTATCTTTTGTATTCAAAGGTATCACTGCATTGGACCCCAGTTCATAATGGGGTAGCAACGCCACCCATAAAATATTCGCTACAGGGGGGATCCGAGGGGGGCCCAGGCGGGCACCTGCCCCCCCTGTTCGGGGGGTTTGAGGGGGGTGGGTATCCCCCCTCTATGGTGTCTGGGATAGTCCCCCCGTGGTTGGGGAATCGGGGGCAACCCCCCAGAAGCTAAAAATAGATGTAAAATGGCCTTGTAAAATGTTGTAATTACGTAGTCAATCTAGGCCATTCATTAGGAGGAGATCTGATAGTAGAAGTTATGTTTAATTTAGGGTTTTTTTCCCTAGAAGGCAACCCTCGCTATATATGATGGAATTTTATTTCGTCTATGTAGATCTATATTTTGAATGAAAAAGAGAGACGAGATTGAAAGCGAAGAGGAAATTACAGCGGATCTGCTGTAGGTTGTATCTCTTTAGTTTGTTGGATAATATAAAAGGAAGGACTAGCTATTTCTCCATGGACATAGCCCAAACTGGGTGAACCACGTATATCTATGTCTCTCTTGTTTTAAGCATTTTCTATGTTTATATTTCTTCAATATTTTATGTGTTCCACTGCTCTATAATATATAATTTTCTAACAGCCTATAACATCAGAGAGACTAAGGCTTAAGTTGTCAAAATGTTCAGTGGGAGCTAAGGGAAAGTTGTTTAAAGTATTGGATTGGTCCCTTAGGGTCATGTAGCTGATGTTGGATGTCTGTATGGTGTATTTCCATCATTTCCACTTCCTTAACGTGACTTAGGAGGTCGAATCATATCATAGTGGCCTCTCGTTGCATGTTTACCCTAGCTAGTTGGTTGCTTGGGTAGATGTGGGAGGAGGGTGTTACAAAGTGGAAAATTAGTTGGACAAGGGACTCCTAGAAATGCTTCATGGGAGAGGAAAATCCCTTCAGTCTATATTTCCATTGAGAATTATATTATATTAATTAAAGAGTCACAAGGAAATAGAATCCAAAATTGAGGAGTTGAACTGCCTACATTTTGCCAAAAAACATTTTCATGCTTATGATCCTTGTCGAATTGTCAAGTAGAATTGTCAAAGGATTGGTCATAATAAAAGGTATTCATCAATATGCAGACCAAAAGATGAAAAGATAAAAAGTTTGTACAATTCCAGAATGAGTACACATATATCCTATTGGGTTGTGTTATATTCTTTCCACAACTAGCCCACGTAGTTAACCAGGGGGTTAGAGGGTGGGCGAAGCCCCCCCTTCATTGTGTCGATTGCACAGCGGGGGGGTCATAGGGTAGTAGCAGCCCCCCCTGTACAGGGGGTTTGAGGGGGGCAGGTATCCCCCCTCTATGGTGTCTGGGGCAGTGCCTCAGAGAAAAAAAAAGTTGGACCCTATATTAGGTTGGGCAGACCCACCTATGGTTTTGTGCATAGTTTTTGCACATGGTTTTGGACGCGATGGTTTTTGGTCCATGGTATTGGATGCTTTGCCATTTAGAAATATGTATTGTATCACTGGAAGGAACATAATGAAAAATCAATCTGGTAGTCTCAGTTTTGGGATCCACGGGAAAATCTCTATGTATATTTGTTTTATGTGTTATTCTCTCGTATTGTTTATTTTCTTTGTTTTAGAATTTGTATGTAGGTAATTTCTGTACGAGGTTAAAACCTACATTTGGTATCAGAGCTATTTTGGCTTCAAGGGGATGCCTCTGTTGTGTTGGGGTAGACCATGTTTAGTGGGAGATCTACAGGATTGATTATGGTGGTGAAATAAGATGGCGAGTAGTGGAAAGATAGAGATTGATAGATTTAATGGTCAGAGTTTTGAGTTGTGGAAACTCATGATGGACGATCTGTTGGTGGATAAAGATCAGTGGATTGCAGTAGATCCAGGTACTAAACCAACAGGAGTGTCTGATGAAGAATGGAAGAGGTTGGATCGGAAGACAAAGAGCAAAATACAAATGTGTGTCTCGTACTCAATATTGCTAAATGTATTAGGGGAAGCTACGACTAAGGCTTTGTGGGACAAGTTAGGGACTTTGTACCAATCTAAGTCTCTAGTGAATAAACTTTTCATACAGAAAATGTTGTATAACCTAAGAATGTGTTGTGGCCACCAACAACCCCCCTTTTTGTTTGATATTAGCAATAAAATCAAGCAAATGGGGACCCTTAATAAAAAATCCAAACAAACATTTTATGAAAATTTTTGTATTCAACTCCTTAAAACTTTATCGCATCGCGAAAAGAGAATGAAATGTTTTCTTATGAGCATAATAAACTACGAAGAAGCGACACAAAATTCACCGCATCACATTCATTATGAAACACTCTTAAAAGAAAAATCTTAAGAAATCTCCGACGGCCGATATGCGACGTCGAATATCACAACATCGCGTAAGCAGCACACAATGATTGAATGACTATCTGCGATCTGCGATGCTGTGATGCAAGTCGCATAAATCACTCATCGCGAATTTCCCTCGGCGCAGTATTCAAGGAAAGTTGTCCGTTAACCAAAATTGAGCACGCGCCTTAAAAGAAATTAATGATTATACGCCAAAGTATTTAGGAAGGACAGTCTTGTGTTTTTCGAAGAGTCAGTTCACTATGAGTGTCATAATTATGCATTCATAAGCGCTTAAAGCTTTCATGTCAATCTTTATTATCATTACTCTTTTCCTTTGCGTAAACTGTAAGACAGGAAATAACATGAAGCAATGTGCAGGAAACATCTAAGAAAAAGGGGAAAGCGTCAATGCTCGGAGAACAGAGAAGAGATCCCTTCAGAAACGGATGCCGCATGCGATAGGACCACAGATTCCAGAGTATCACTCAACAGATGCTGATGTCAATAGGCCATCTAAAGCTCAGAATCGAAGGCGCACAAAAGAAGCATGTTTACAAAAGACCCTGAAGCTTATGCCCAGAAAAGCCCGGAACAAAGAACGGAGGCAGTTTTCAATGCATAAAATTATTCAGAGAGTAAAGTCTCTAACTTGTTCAGTCATTCGCAAGGCCGGAAATCGAAATAGCAAAAGGAGAATCAGTTTGAGGGAAATATGAGTCATTACCAAGTATACACGCAATGAATACACCCAGCTAGAGGAGGATTCTCGAAAATATCTTCTAGTTTACCAGAAAGTGGTGTCAGCGCTTGTTATTTCTATTTTTATAGCTCAAACGAAAGCGGAAGGCGACCAGTCGACTCTTCCCAATTGAATGTTGCATGCTTGCAGCACTAAGGAGAAAATACAGAAATAGTTTAGAATTAGATTCAATTTTTAGAAATATTTTTGCTTTATCAGAAGGGCAATCATTTAAAATTGTATCCTAAATTTATGTAATTAAGTTAATTAGCTAGCAGTATTTAAACCCTTCTCAGGCATTTAGAGAAGGGTCCAGAAATTTGTCAAAAACGTGTCCTCGGAACATGCACTTCTGCACCCTCAGAGGAGGTTTTGATGAATGGATGGATCGAGATTTATTAATATTTGCATTTGATATCTGCTACTGATGTTGCACTTTTGTACTCTTAGTAGATGTTAGAACAAGTAGAGATAAATCGT
>APFE031572624.1:67964-79609 GCA_000404065.3 Pinus taeda
GGAGCTTGTTGATTCTGAAAGGATGGAGGATATTGATAGAATTGGGCAAATCTCCCATAAGGATTTTGCATGCTTTGCAACCATGTTTGAAAAGCATTTTGATTTTGAGGCCAAGGTTGTTGCCAAGGATTCCAACTTGGTTGGGATTGAGAATTCATAGAGTTACTGAACCCTTGATTCTGTTGTCCTTGCCAAGGTCTCCTTGCAAAAAATAGAGAGATTCAAGCGTACTTGGATCCTCTTGAAAGACTACTTTGAGGCCAGGAATTGAAGGACAATCCTTGGTCTCATGAGTTTCTGAGCAAATTACACATGTTTCCACAACTTGTGCTTCCAAGGGACATTCCCTTAGAGCATGTTTTTTTCTACATTTTGAACAAAAGATGGCTAAGGCCTCAGTTTCTGCTTTCTGTTTATTATGGATCTTAAGGTATCTAGTTGTTCACTAAGATTCCCTAAGATGTCAGTCTTAAATTCATCAAGCATACTGCTGATTTCAGCCCTACTTACTGATCCCGTTGCGGATTTATTTGCCCTAAGGAGAGAAGGATCTCTAAACCCTTTTTGAGTTTTTGATTTGCCTCTTGAGAGATGGATACAAAGTTCTGCTATATCACTGAGTGGAAGTTGAGAAATATCCTCTTTCCCCATCATATTTAAGATATCTATCCATTCATCCCTAATGGCTTTTAATAAGAGGGCTTTTAAGGTCTCATCATCCAAGGTATTCATTTTTGCTCTTTTCAAGTTATATTGGAATCTTTCAAGTAAATCTTCTAAGCTCTCATCTTCTTTTTGTATCATTTTAAAAACCTCGTCCTTGTGATTAGTAGGCATACAATAGTCCAAATACCTATCCAAAAAGGTTTGTTTCATTTCATCCCAGTTCCTAATGGATTGAGTACCTAACCCCATGAACCATTTCAAATTTTGATCCTTTAGTGTTGAAGGGAACAATTTGAGTTTCTGGGAGTCATCTAGATATTCATAAGTTCGACACACCACTTCAAACTCAAATAAGAATGTTTCAGGGTCTTCAGATCTTAACCCATGGAAGTTAGGGAGGACAGATGGTGATATGTTTTTCATGGTGGCTCTGGAATCCTCATCAACGATAAGGAACCCAAATGAGTTATCGCCATCTCTATTTCCTCCTCCAATGGGACCTCTACCACCTCCATTGTTTCCTCCTCTTCCTCCTCTACCTCTACCTCTACCACCTACTTCTTCCTCTGCCATGATGGTTCTCCTAGAGATTTCAAAATCTTCTGGTTCTTCTACAAAAGGTGAACGAGAAGAGGTTTCTCCTTCTTCCTCAGATGATTCTACTTCCTCAATTACAATTGGTCTTTCTGTAGGAGAAAGGGAAGAATCTCCTCCTAGTTCAAACAGTGTAGGAGAGTCAACTCTTGGCTCTTGAATTCCAGGAATTCTAGGACTAGGAGTGTCAGTTGGAGATAAGGGAGGTGTCTCTTGTCTATCCCTTGGAGCAGATGGACTTGTAAAAATTGAACCTCGAGCTCTAGCTAAAAACCTTCCTCTAGAATCTCTAGCTCTATGCATGTCATTTTTTTATTTTCTTCAAGTCAAGTTAATAGTTCTTTTTCTGATCTTCCAGTTCACTCTAGGTGCAAGAAGAGAGCATACTCAAGAAACTACTAAATCAATAACTTTCTCTTTTCTGATCCTCCAGATCACTTTGCAGTGCAAGAGGAGAGCATACTTTGATAGGTTATCAACTCCTTTCCTTGAAATCTTATGTTGTTGTTATTATTTTTTTTTTTTTAAGAATATGGCTACATAATTTCACTTCCCCGGCAACAGCGCCAAAATGTTTGGTCAATTTAGTATTCCTAAATTGATATCATTAATTTTCAACCCGGGGCTCGTAAGCTGATGAAGTGAAGGTGTACTATATGTACTTAAGCAACCTCTTAGAGCTTTTTGTCGTTTGGGGGGGTGTTGTTTGTGATTAATTTATCTTCCTATGATGGAGTGATGTATTTATAAACAAATGAGTGATAGTGTGTGTGGAGTGAATTCTAGATGAGTGAGGGTGTGTGATTAGTGGTTTCTAACTATTTGCTGAAAAGGAAGACTTTGAAGGAAATGAATTAAAATGAACTGAAAGCAAAGAACCATTTTCTAATGGTATTAGACACCATTCATGCTGCTGCAAAAAAAGGTAAGAAAATCACTTAAAAGACCAATGATAATGTTTATCTCTTCCTAACTCTCTGCCTCTAACACATAGTAATGTGTAAGACACGATTAGGAAGTAGCTAAAGATAAGTCTAAGAAATGATAAAAATGAGAAAAATCTACTTTAAAGACTAGTTATAATGTTTTGCTCTTTCTAACTCTCTGCCTTTAACACATAGTACTGTGTAAGACACGATTAGAAAGTAGTTCAAAGATTAGTCTAAAAAGTACCCCAAAGCTGGCTGCAAGTTACTAGTATTTTGATCTCAAAAAGATAGACAATTTATAATAAAGGGACCATTCATATGTTAGCAGACAGATTTGAGAAATAAAACTAAAAATCAGTTATGAAAATAAAGTAAAGGCAGCAACTTTGAATCTGTCAACTGAAACTACCACTAGACATAAAGCAAATACATAACACACAAGCAATCCCGAGTTAAAAACCTGCAAAAGAGCAATGCTGATCAACTTAAAATAAAGGCTGGAAATGAAATAACATGAAGGCAAATTATGCTGTACATATATCAAGAAAAGGAAATGCTGAATGGAAATAAGGAAATGCTGAAGATAAAATACTGTACAAGGCTAACATGAACAAGGGCCCTCCATTCATATAACCCAAAGAAGACTCAAGGTATTGAAAACTTCAGAACAGCACTGCTTCTATTACTCCATGTGCAGAAAATTACAGTCAAGAGTGCTAGAACAACACTATTAAAATAGAGCCTTGAAATGTACTAAAATTATAACAAGTTCATAAAAACACAGCAATTAAAAAGTTATCTAAGCGTACGCAGATGCAAGTTTTTATAGGCATCTGAAAGATAGCCTAGCGCGTACAACTAAAACTGAAAAATAACTGACTGTCATGCGTAATTAAGGTTTAATTAACACGTCATAAGCCTGCGTGGATAGCTGGAGGTTCTGGTCGTTATGGGCATTGAATCCAGAGTTGGATTATGTCTCCCACAACCTACGTAACACGGACAAGTCACCGTTTGGACTTACGTGACCCAACAGCTTACGCATCACCGTTAAGCTGCCTTTGTTGACCGTAACTTGACCCTTGTTGACCGGAGGTGCAGATGACGTGGATGGCTGAACCAATAGCACAGGAACCTCGAGAACCTTGATTCCTAAGTGCCCATGTGGCTCATTTGGAAAAATGGCACGTGGAACCTTGAGATTAACAAGAAGGGTGCGGAATCACCAGATGGCTGCGGAATGCCTGTAAATATGTCAAAATCTAAACAAAACAGTCACACATTAGCAAAGCTCACTTGATCATGCTTAACGACATCTAATGTAATGATCTGGGTGGTTTTACATTGAGAATGAGGCAAAAGAGAGAGGTAAGTGATGAAAAACAGTAGGTAATAGTGGATGATGAGGTGTAAGTTAGAGGCTCTACATTGACCTTGTGATGGATAAATTTGTCAGGACTCAACGTAAGAGATTCCAGATATAATATCGGACGAGCAAATGGGAACAGTCCATACTGTCGAAATATTCCTAGGATGGACTCCATCCAACGATTGAAAGCTGGTTGGGACAAATGGTATGCCGGCAAACATTGTCAGAATAGCAGAAGGAGCCTCTACTGTTGCTGTGTCGGGTGACACAGTCCTTGATGTTGATAATTGTTCAAACATATTAAGCCTATCCAAGAGATTTCTCAACGATTCTTCAGGAACTTCCGAGGGTGGGTGAATATTCTCTAATGAAGAGGGATATAGGGCGATCCCAGCTCCAAGCTGCGTTGGAGTGCTAGATGGAGGATCTTCCACAATCTCTTCTATGGCAATCAATCCAGGAGGAAGAGGCAAACCGTCAAGTCCGTAAAATATTTCTGGTGCCAAATAATATGTAAGTTCTGTAGCAGTAGACGGTTGGGGAGTAACACCTTCCGAATTGGCTGTAGATGGAGCTCGTTCAGGAATAGAAGTGTTAACCATCAACTAGGATCAATTGTAATGTCCTTTTTCTGTTGCAGAATTTCTTCTGTAGAGGCAGGGATTCCAGAAATGTTTGGAGTAACTGGAGTCTCTGAGGATGTTGGAGTGCTTTCTCCAACCAACCTAGGGGACTTTGATCCGGTTAAACAAATTCGCTTCGTCTGGAATGGTTTCGCTTCCGGAGTCAACGACGGTTGACTCGTAAGTCTCCGCAAATGATGGGGTTTCGATTGACTTTCTTCCACGATTGCAGATTACTCGATCAACTCAAAATAAAGGGAAAAATGTTTTTTGGATTAAATGAGTTTTAGACGCTTTGACACAACTTGTTTTTTCAATTTTAAAGAGTCGAGAAAAAACAAAAGATGACTCTAGTCGCCTTCGATTTTTATTGAGCCTGAAGTGACAAGTGCTCAGAGGACCTTTTGCTTTAAGGAGTCTGAAAAGGAGAAAAATGGACTTCTCTAGAGATCTAGGTAGAGAGGATTACCAAACCAATCGTCAAACTATAGAATACTTTTTACGGTATGACAGCCAATCTTCCCGAATGCTGTGTTCGGTGCATTACGATCGATAGGGCGGCAGACACATCTTCCTAAGGATAAAGGATGCAGCCTATTGTGGTCTCCCAATATATACGAGACGATACTGACACTTGCCGTCTCAGAATGGAGGAATCACCCAACCAACACTGAAATCAACAGTTACCAGGTTTTACGACGCCAGAATATGTCTCTAGCCTAGACCTCTAGATGTTGTGTGTTAAGTTCCAAAGCATTGTTAGATTCATTGGATTTATTTGAAGTTGATCTTGCTTAACAGTTTACCTTTCAGGTTCACCACGTGATGTATATACAATTCCTAAAATGCAGTCTAAGATGATAAACAAACGTTTTATCTTCTTTCAGCAATGAAAATCCTAGCTACTAAATGGAAGAAAGTCAAGAATCTTTTCTTCACAAACCACATGCTAAAATGCACAGTCCTAAATCAAGCCAAGCATTCAAAATGCAAATGCACATGCATGTATTTATTTTCCATCTCTCTTAATGTGAATGACGCTAATAAAGCTATGTGCAAAACTAAATTACTTTTAAAGCGACAATACTCAACAAAATTCTTTTCCAAAACGAAGTGAAAGCAAGAGAGACACTTTGCGATTTTGAAATGGAAATTGCTTTTCGACACTTTAAAAATAATAATTAAAATCCTATGCAACAGTAACTATATAATTGACTATCTAGAACAACGGAATTGCTTTCCAAAACTGAAAACGACAGCTACGACACTTTCATATCTAGAGACGACAGTTCGACTATGCTACTTTTTGCAAAAGAGAACTAAAAAACGACGCACAATACATAAAAACGTTTATAGTTCTTTGCGCTAAGGAGGAGGAATAATGTAAGAGAAGGGGGTTTTCACAGAAGTACACTAACTACAAACAACAAAACTCTTGAATAAGACTGAAAACAGTGAGAAAAATCCACAGTCGGAGGGTAAAGTTAATCCTCCCTAACCATCGCACCTGTTACACAGTGAACTCAGTATGCAGCGCACCTACTACACTCGGGAAGTGCGATGCATACAGGCTACCTTGAAGGCAGGGTGCAATGGTAGCAGTGCGAGACTTTGAACGAGATATCAATCCCAGTTTGTAATCTAGTTCAGGTGTTTAGGCTGAATAAGTAAAGATCAGTGTATGTAAAACACAGGGGTGATCTAAGAGGTTACTAGAGCCACCACTTAGGGAAATTAGATTGCTTGCAGATCTACTGTTTAATTCATAAACAAAACACGGAGATTGACTAAAGTAGCATTGATCTACTTTGAATTTGTATGAAAAATCCAGTTTGAAGGCTAGTTGGCTTGACTTCAGGCTCCATCTGTATGTTTATAAAAGAAACAAGGATAGATAAGCTAACAAGTAATCTAGTCGCTCCCCAGTGGAGTCGCCATTTTGTTATACGAGAATAGTGTCCACTCAGATGCTGCTATTCCCACTAAGATGGGTGGCTATCTTAGAAATAAATAATCAAAGTCTACTATTGCTTCCTTTTATGAAAATAGATGAGAGGAGAACCAAGAGGGCCAACCTGAGTCTTGCGCTCGATTTCCTCTCCTTCTTGATAGAGTTTCTCCGCTTCTTCTTTGTCTGCCCATCTTCAAAAGAACCTATAGAATCACAGCAACATACTACTATGCAAGAAACAAGGATCTAAATTCATAAATAATGCAGGATCAGATGTGCATTAACCATATACATGCATATATAAAAAAGTACACAAGAATATGGAAGGAAACAAGAATAGCTTTATTCAGATGAAAAGTAGCAAGAAGATTACAACCATCTGCTTTGACCCAGCATCATCCTCTAGCTAAGAAGCCCTTCTTCACCTCAAGCAAAGCTAGATCACCCAACACTGATCATGCACACTAGAATACCAACAACACTTCTCTATAAGATACAAAATTCTAGCCTCTCAATCTCTGTGATGAGGGATCCATATATAGATGATTACAGAGAGGTGAGTCATCTTTTGGGATATTGATTAGTGTCTTCTCTCTGATAGTTCCTGCTTCCACTTGGAGAATGATGATCTCTTACTCATCCCTGGTCGAAAATGGATTGGCAAGTGTCAGAGGGGAAGCTTCTGGAAGATTCCATGATCTTCCACCTCGCATTTTTGTTCCTGCCATTTGTCCATTCCCGACCATTGCACCCTACAGAGGAGAAAATCAGTATGAATCACACCCTGTACATTGGGAAGATGATATGCATCACACCCTCTGCATTGAACTTTCAGTATGGTCCAGTTTTGACCATTTATGAGCATTTTTCAGTGGATAACTTCTGGGAGATGATGTAATCAGTTGACCTTATTCCTTTAGGCAGTGAAGCAACACTTTTAGGGACTTAAGAGCCCTTAGTTTATGGACATTTATGATTGGGGTTGAAGTGCTTGAAAATGTCTATAACAGATGAGTAAGAAACAATCTATAGTGTCACTAACAACTACAAAGGCAGAATACATGGTAGCCACTCATGCAAGCAAGGAAGCAGTTTGGTTGCAGAGATTGTGTTAAAGTATGGGGTTAGTATAGGGAGCTATAAGGATAGACTGTGCAAACCAAAGTACAATTTTCATGGCAAAGAACCCTTCTTATCATTCAAAGATGTTCAGTATCACTTTGTGAGGGATATGATAGAAGACAAAAAGGTGTTGCTGGTAGAGGTGGACACTTTTAAGAATAGTTCTGATGCATTGACAAAATGTATGAGCTTTGAGATGTTCTATTGGTGTAGAGAAATAATGGGCATTGCAGAGATGGATAAATGACTAAGTTCTCATGTGGCCCCTTGTGGAAAGAAAACAACAAGTGGGATAACGTTGGGTTCTGTTATATTCTTTCCACGAGTAGCCCACGTAGTTAACTGAGGGTTTAGAGGGAGGGCATAGCGCCCCATTCGTTGTACCAATTGCATAAAAGGGGGTTTGATGGGGGCAGGTAGCCCCCCTCTATGGGGTTCAAGGCAACACCCTGTGAAATTTTTTTTTGGACCCTATATTAGGTTGGGCGGACCTACCTATGGTTTTGTGTATGGTTTTCGCACATGGTTTTGGACGTGACGGGTTTTAGTCCATGGTATTGGATGCTTCGACATGTATAAATATGTATTGTAACATTGAAAGGTACATAATGAAAAATGAATTTGGTAGTCCGAGTTTTGGGATCTAGGGGAAAATCTCTATGTATATTTGTTTTATGTGTTATTCTCTCGCATTGTTTATTTTCTTCGTTTTAGAATTCATATGCAGGTAATTTCTGTACGGGGTTAAAACCTACATATCCATGAAGTCCAATTCACCTCACGACACACCATCTCAAGAATTGTAGGAGCTAGAACAAGAGGACATGGAAACCACACCTCAAGTAAAGAAGTTAGCTCCTAAGAAAAGGACCAGGTATTCATTGTGCGAGAGCAAAAGGAAATGGAAGGTCAATCTGTTAAACATAGGAGCTACAAAAACAGATCTAGAGAGGAGAGAAGAGGAGGAGGAAGAAGAAGAAGAAGTGGATAGCAAGAAGCAGGATGAGTTTCCTAACAAGAAACTTATAGAAGAAGAAGAGGGAGACATATAGAAGAAGAACAACATAGTAGTATTAGGAGGAGGAAGTAGCATAAAGGCTCGAAGAAAACAATTGACTCAAGGGATAGAAGAGGAGCAGTTAGATAAAGAAGATACCATCCAACCCATGGATGATGAGCCTAGTACTTGAGGTGATGATCAACCACTCATGGGAAGTCATCTTCCATTGGGAGGGGTGGGGATCACACCTCCACCAGCAAGTCAAGTCATGGACATATGTAGTGTAATTTTTTATTAGATGTAAAAGGGAATCATGTAGCAAAGGCAATGATACTTCTCACGGGATCCTTAGAACCTAGTCTCAGTAGAGACATAAAAGGTGATTACCTCCAACACTAGAAGGAATGCAAGGGTAGTCATGGCAACAAATGTTTCATTCACCACATCGGTAGATAACTTAAAATAATTGTTGAACGAGAATTCCAAGTTGAGAAAATAATTAGCTGTGATGAATCAACAAGTAGATCATGTTGATGAGGAGAACCAATGGTTATTATCAAATAACTCATACCACATAATGGAAGTCAGTGATGCTAGAATTTTTGAGATCAATGGAGGACACTATGGTGCAACTATATGATGATATGATACTTATACAATATATCAAGTCTCCTCTCATTGGAATTCAAAAGAATGCACAGGAAGTTGTGAAACTCCTCATGTTAGCAACCAGAGCAGTTAACCAAATGCAAGAGTGGACTTCCAAATATTTGGATTCCCCACAACATTTGGAAAAGAGGGATAAAATTTTTATAGAAACTGATAGAGTGGAGTTGAGACTCCACCTACAAAACTACTCGCATCTTGGAGCATAGTCAGTTAAGACCATGGCTACCTAAAACTGACTGCATAATGGGTTTGAGTCTCTTTCACAGAACCATGGGATTCCTATCGTTAGATCTCTTGAAGCAATCAGAAACAAGGAGGTCATATTTCAAGAGATCAAGGATTACCTTGAACAAATCAAACAAGTAATAGAACATGAAGGCTTGAAGGTGACCAAATATGTTATTCAATAGTATTCCTTTGCACCAATCAAAGCACACATGAAGCGCTCATGGTTGTGTAATAATGTGCATTCAAGCTCCAAGAACATACTATCAGAGGCATTGGAGGTGAAGGTGCACTACAAAGGAGACTTGTCAATCTAGGTCGAAGCCATCATAAAGGAGTTTAGAGCATGGCACACTTACATCACTAGTGAACTACATGAAGAAGAAAATGATCTATCTATTTGATCAGCTTTGTCCTTTAGTAGTTTTGTATTATTAGGCCACCATCTCATTTCTAAATTGTCTTATGTGATAAATGTTGTGTAATGAAGTCCAAGGGACACATGTGGAATATGAAAGTCCACACATTCAAATGTAATGAGTCGTATTAGAATATGAATATTCATATGAACTCAAGAGTCACGAGGAACTCAAAATTCATTTCGTTTGTGATAACAGCTCCTCATAACTCAAACAAAGAGATTTTTACGAAGCTTTTTGAGGCCTAACCATGGAT
Organism: Pinus taeda; assembly: GCA_000404065.3. Lineage (NCBI taxonomy): Eukaryota > Viridiplantae > Streptophyta > Pinopsida > Pinales > Pinaceae > Pinus > Pinus taeda. The sequence goes on from APFE031572624.1 coordinate 77,788, forward strand.
TCTCTTATACTACATAGGAGATATATTATTCTTTGGAGAATCAAGTTATGGCTTCATGTTCCACTATTGGATACAATGATTCACTAATGTAACAGTGTACTTGGGATGTTTCACTTATAAACAAAAAATCAATCAGTTAGCATTCCTTCATACATGTATCATATATGTAGTTGGATTAGTCTGGCTATGTATATGGTATATGTTGTTTTATTCACATAATAAGTTAATGAACTATTTTGTTGCTTAGTTATGTCTATTATTGAATGAAATTTGTTATGTTTCAATGATTGTTGTTTACTATGTGGACTAATTAGCAGGTACTCAACAAGTCTCTCTCATTTCCCTCGTCCCCATTTTCAGATAATACTATTACTTTTTTAACCAGTGGCTCATTTCTTTCTCCATCTGTGTAAGTCTCCCTCATACACCTTACATTGGGAGTCTCACAAAGTTCACATTCTTACTAACCCAAAGAGGCACTGTGCTCTCTTATGTCTAATTGTAACCAAGGCATTCTTTACCATTCCAATGGTGGTCGGGTTGTATGACCGGATGGTACTGCTACACCAAATGGTGTGAGGTCTAATTGGGACTTTACATTGAGGCGATCTCATTGAAATGTTGGAAAAATCCAACACCGTTAACAATATCATTGGATAATTTACCTACTTAAGTATGGGGATTTACGCAGTGCATTATATTAGATATCATTTTGGGATTCAATTGTGTTAGGTAAGTCATTCATGCATGACCATTTCCATGAGAGGTAGTCATAACTGACTAATTTCTCATGATTTTTGAATAGTTCACTTAGCACTCACTGCATCGGGTGATGCTCACAGTGGTGAAGAACTTGGATTGAAACTAGTGAAATGTGGAGAACGAATCACATAGCATCAATCATCACTTCCGGGGCTTGCACCCGGTAACTAGGACTTCCCAGGAGGTCACCCATCCCAGATCTCCTCTGGCTCAAGCGCGCTTAACTGTGGAGTTTTTCCCACAATCAAGCCACTTAGCTTGCTACCCCATTTGCAAAACCTTAGCAAGTATTGTGTCTCATGAACCATTCAAGTAGAGATCCCTTGACTCTTTTTGAATTTAAGTATGGGGGTTTACGCAGTGCATTATATTAGATATCATTTTGGGATTCAACTGCGTTAGGTAAGTCATTCACGCATGACCATTTCCATGAGAGGTAGTCGTAACTGACTAATTTCTCATGATTTTTGAATAGTTCACTTAGCACTCATTGCATCGGGTGATGCTCACAGGGGTGAAGAAGTGGGATTGAAACTAGTGAAATGTGGAGAACGAATCAAATAGCATCAATCATCACTTCCGGGGCTTGCACCCGGTAACCAGGACTTCCCAGGAGGTCACCCATCCCAGATCTCCTCTGGCTCAAGCGCGCTTAACTGTGGAGTTTTTCCCCCAAAATCAAGCCCACTTAGCTTGCTACCCCATTTGCAAAACCTTAGCAAGTATTGTGCCTCATGAACCATTCAAGTAGAGAATCCCTTCACTCTTTTTTGAATTTAAGTAGGGGGTTTACGCAATGCATTATATTAGATATCATTTTGGGATTCAACTGCGTTAAGTAAGTCATTCACGTATGACCATTTCCATGAGAGGTAGTCGTAACTGACTAATTTCTAATGATTTTTGAATAGTTCACTTAGTACTCATTGCATCGGGTGATGCTCACAAGGGTGAAGAAGTGGGATTGAAACTAGTGAAATGCGGAGAACAAGTCACATAGCATCAATCATCACTTCCGGGGCTTGCACCCGGTAACCAGGACTTCCCAGGAGGTCACCCA
>APFE031572625.1:0-18281 GCA_000404065.3 Pinus taeda
TAGCGGGTGGCCACCAATATCCACCTGGATCAAAGACTCACTGAAATGACAAAATTTGACCTTGACACCTTAAAATCACTTTGTAAGAGCATGTTTGATCATTGGAGGAAGGCTGCAAAGACTGACACTAACATAATCCATCTATTCATCTATTTATTTGACCTTTTTTTCATCTTTCGTTGCCTCTTCAAAACATGTTGGTTGACAAGTAAACAATGCAAATTTGGAATTCACATTTAAGTCTTCATATATTTCTCTCAAACTTCTATTCTTTTTAGACCTTAAAGAGTCAAATTCACTACTTGATTGAGCAATATAAGTAGAATGATTTCCTCGAGCAGATAGCTCACCTTGAATAAAATCACTTGGAGTTTTTGTTGGTGTATTTCTGATTGATGATTGTGTTTTTTAATCTCATTGACCTACTTGTATAACCTATTCCTTTGAATTATATTCTCCTTAAAGTATCAATGCTCCAACTATTATATATTTATCAATGCTTCCATCCCGTGCTTCAATTTTTTAAAATTCAACATCTATACTAATCCTCAACTTCTTAATTACGAAGTTATATAATTTGTGTGCATTGGAGTGATCATTGTACCCATTAAAAGTGCACTTATCACTTTTGTCATGTACGTTCCTTCTCAACTCTTTAGGCACATGAGCATATGCCACACAACCAAATACCTTGAAGTTTGCTATATTACAACTCATACATATCCATGCTTCTTATGGAAAATTGTTATTCACACTTTTAGTAGGATATTTATTCAAAAAATAAATTTATCAAGCTATTTCTTCTCCATAAAACTCTTTTGATAAATGATTTTTCTCCAGCATGCTTCTAATCATATTCATGATGGTTTTGTGCTTCTGTTCAGCTACACCATTTTGTTGTGGTATGTAACTTGTTGTGAATTGTCTTTTGATTCCACGATGCTTGCAAATTTATGAAAATATTTTGAATCATAGTCACCTCCTCTATCCGATCTTAAGACTTTAATCTAATGACCACTTTGCTTCTCTACCTTTCCCTTAAATTCTTAAAAATTGTCAAAACTTTCAGACTTATTTGTGAGGAAATACACCCAAGTCTTTCAGTTGCAATCATATATGAAGGTTAATAAGTAGTAAATTCCTCTAAGTGATTGGGTCTATATTGGACCACACAGATATGTATGTACCAAATCCAAATGTGATTTTACTTTATAAAACACTCCCTTGGGGAAAATTGTCTCTATGTTGCTTTTCTAGAATGCAACTATCACATGACTTGGTTGGATCTTATGTGGGAGACAACCCATAAACCATTTTTTGTTGTTGCAATAGTCTAAGGTCACCACACTGTAGTTGACCAAACCCGGAATTCTAAACCCAAAATTCATCCAAGCAAGTTCCTTTTTGAGAAAATGAGTTATCATGCCTATCATACTTCATGGCAATAGGATATGCCTTATTATTTGTCATATTTACTCTAGAAATCAAGATATTACTATGGGGTTTATCATATATGGAACAACCATCTCCTTTAAATACTACCTTATATGTTTTCTAATTAGATTGGAAAAAGAAAAGAAGACTATGTTTAAAACATAGAGTATAGTACACATATGGTTTGTACCTTTTCTAACCCTATTTGACGATTATGTTAAAAATTCATTTTCCCATAACTTTAAGAATATTATATAACTCCAACTTGAGTTCAATCCTTATTGAATTATCTATATGTGCAATTACGCTTTTGATTCCTATCATATGATTGCTCTATCCACCATCTATAATTCAAATATAAGTAGATAACTCTTGAGAAACATTATAGATGAGGCATAAAGATTCTTCATAGTTCTCAAAAGAATAGATTGCATATTATCTACAAAGATCAACCTTCTTCTTTCTACATTCATGTGTATAATGACCGAAATTATTATAATAAAAGAACTTAAGTTTTTTACTTTCAATACCTTTGATTTGATTGTGAAATTTTATTGCTTCTCCCCATTAAGCTATTGATGCAGGAGCATCTAGGGCTAGCCAACAATATGATGGTGTGGTCACATGTTGTGGCTAATGAAAGTTTGGAGGAAGAATTGGTTGTTTAATTTTATTAATTGCAAAGTATCTAAGTAGTTAATTGTTGTCTAATTCTGAATAGAATTGGGAATAAGTGGCAAGTGATCCTCCCTACGTGGATCAAGCCAAGTAGTTATATTGATTAGTTATGGTAGGATATGATTTCTAAGTATATAGTGAATTCCTTCATATGTGGAAGGAGATTGTTAGATAGGACATATATATGTATTTCCCTTTCTTTTCTGAAGAGAGAGGGAGAGAGGATTCACGATGGATTGTAAGCCTACGGACAGATTAGGAATGGAGGCCACTAATTAGAAGAATCAGGCCAGAGAGGAATGATTCGAGAGAGAAAGTGAGTGAGTAGAGCGAGAAGAGAAATGGATGTAAATCAGGTCATCAAGGACCGAGAACAGTACTCTATTTTATTTTTGATATTATTTTAATAATAGATTTGATAGTGTGCTGGCAGAGGAACTGTGTATTTATGCATTTTCCTGTTGTGTTGTATATATGCGTTAATCATTTTAAATTCCATTTGGAGGCATGTTGATCGACCATCGATCACTGTAGGATCGATGGAAATCCAACAATACCCAAGATATCATAGTTAATTTTTATATGGAGTCATGGTGTGAAAACAGAGTATGGCAGAGGAAACCTGCGAAAGGCGTAATTTTATCAATAAAACGAGAAGCGAAAAGTGTATGCACAGGATTCGTCAGATCTCATAGATCGACGATTAGCATTAGCGATCTGTGGTGTAGGCGCAAGGATTAAGAGCCATTGGATCTAGACAATCAACAGACCAGACCAAATCACAGAGGATAGAGCCTTTATATCACATCAGAGAAGTTGTGTGTTAGTGGACCGACTATGGAGCAGTGCGATCACCGATATCGATATGTCGCATCACAAAGGGTCATGAGTTATAAACCCTGACCTTATGTATTTTGTGATTACGATGATGCGATGTGATCTTGACCGTCGGATAGAGAATTAGGGTCAACAGTCGCGATCTAATCGTTGGTCGCTAATCGCAGAGGCCAAGCGCGAAGGACAGTGGATGTGCCGAAATGTCGATATCTCCAATAAGCCAATGAGCCAATCAGTGATTGGAGATCGGAGGTTTCAAAGGTCGAAGTTCCGCACTATGGAAAAGGATTGGGGAAGCAGACCCGATCAAGTTATGAATGCGGGTGTATAAGTTTTGAGATCCGACTTAAGTGTTTGTGGTCAGATTTCTTTCTATTTCTATGTATTCCAATATTGTGTGTCCACGATAAATGTGATAGCGATAGACCAATGGAAAAGGGGTGATGAGTGGACCCGAGGGATTTATGAAAGTAGGTTTAATCTTTTTGAAGTTTTCCTTATGTTTAGAAGTGGGTTTCCAATGCATTTCTGTGTGTTTCAATGCATTCCAATAGTTTGAAGAACTGGGTTTTTTTTATAAAGAAAAGGCATAAATTTAACACTTTCGATATGTGGAATTGTGGGTTAAGTCTGGGTATAGCCCAAAGTAATAAAATTTTTATGAGGGTTAAGAGTTTCGATAGGGTGTTTAGGGTGTGGCAGCCATATGGTTGCATCATTTTGGTATCAGAGCAAGGATGTCTTGCTTATGAAGATTATGATTACAAAGGTATGACAGTAGTAGCAGTTGAATGAATGGTAATGTTGGGTATAGGACTACAATAGTAAGATTGTAGAAGAACTTTTGGGAAGTTCATAGGAATTGTAGTAGAACCTCATTCGAGCTGAGGCTTGGAGTAGATAGGGGTAGAGGAGTCCTTAAGAGAAGTGAGTGGAGCATATAGAGAGAGAGCAATATTGCTCAGTGCAAGTTCTAAGGAAAGAGGACTTGGAGACCAGGCAGAGGAGAAGATTGGTGAGAAGATCAACTTAGAAGGAAGTTGATTAGTTGCAAGTGTAGAACTCACACAGAAGAGAAGATGGCTATGGAAAGTCATAAGGAAAGTTCAGTAGAAGGCTACAAGATGAAGGAGAAGGGTGCTCAAACAATCCGTAGGAAATGGATGAGTCAAGCAGAGGTTGACAAGGAAATAGCTGAGATAAGAGAAGAATTCGATGCGTTAGTAATGCTGCTAGAGGAGAACCAAAGACTAGGTTGGGTCTTGAAGAATAAGCCAGTGAAGTGGCCTAAGTTGCAAAAAAGGCTGCAGCAAAGACAGGTAAAGTGTTTGATGGAAAACCTTAGAGAAGCAGAGGCAAAAATGGAAGTTTCCATTTGTAAACCAGAATAGGGTGAAATGTTGGGTGAAGAGGATAATGGGAGATCAACTGAAGATCTCATGGACTATTGGCATAGTTCAGAACAATTCAAAGATATGATGACAAGGGAAGCAGATGAGGCAATGAAGTCTTGTGATTTTAATTCTCATAGTTTGTGTATGTTTGCAGGATATGCAGAGGATGATGGACAATCGTCACAAATAGGAATGAAGCTCTTGAGGTGAAGTATGATGGAGAATGCCTTTTAGAGGAAGAAGGTGCTGATTTATTACAACAGAAAGAGTTCATAGATGAATTTCTGTTTGGTGTAAGGCAATCAAATGAAGTTGATATGGACTAGAAGTCTAATGAAAATGCCATAGTAGTATTCCAAGAAGGTAAATAAATGAATTTGTCTCATGGAATTGATGAAAGAACTTTGCAATATGATAGTGCAGAAAATAGGATAACTAAGGAGGATTGCAAGGAAAAGAATGAAGCTAAGAATGAATGTTGTGATGAACTGCTGGAGAAATTTCATATGGAAATAGAATTCTTGGAAAGATCACTCAAGGAACCTGAAGGAGAAATGAAGCTTCCAGAACCTGATAAAGAAAAGGATATGGTTACTATACATGATAAGGATGAAATGTCTCAAGCATTTATAGATTTAAGTAAATGTTTAGACTCTTCAGTTAATGATGTGATTGTAGGTACAGAAGACAACATTAATAAATATGATGCTAAAATCATAGAAATTGAGCTGAGATATTTGAAGGTGAAATGGAAGATCAAGAGCAGCAAGGAAGTAATGTCCTTAGAGACATGAAGGAGATAAAAGTATTAATCCAGCAGGATAAAGATGGAAGAAACCAACAATTTAAAAGATATGATCAACAACATGAGAATGAATTTGAGGAAGGCATTAGATTGCAAGAGTATAGCAACTGGAAGCATAATGAATAACAAGAGATTAGTCTGGCAGTACAAAGAAAGACAAATGAAGAATGAAGATGCAGATGGAGAACGAAGAAACAAGTCAAGTGGAAGCTATTGTAACAGAGGTGGAATGGAAAGCTGATGAATGAGTTCAGGGAACTTGAACAAATTCATATTTATTTATTAGAGAAGAAGAGACTCAAGGGAATGGAGTCACAACAAGGAGTATCTGCCGAAATCCAGAAGATATATGATGGCAGATTGGTGCTTGAAGCATGAAAAGAGGATGAAAGGTATTGTATTTTTAAAACTAAAAATTGTTGTGTGTTTGTAGGTTATGTAAACTTGAGGGAAAACAATCAGTTATTGGAAAATATCATATCAACAGGTGGAAAGATGACTACCCACAGCCATATGAAGAATAAAGAGAAAATTTATAGTCAAGTGAAGAAATATTCTAGTCAGATGACATCTAAGAGATAAGTCAGAAGGAGGATGGCAAAGGAATTATTGAGATCAAAGAAGTGTTTGGAAAGGAAGAGATCCATTTATACGAATATGGAAGAAAGAGTTTTCTTAGGAAAAATGATGAAGCTAATACAAACCAATTGGAGAATCTTATGGTGTGTTCAAGAAGTGGGAGTCAACCGGGAGAATTGATGATGAAATTATTTAAGGAGACCTTGGTGTCTCATAGTTTTGAAACTAATATTTTGTGTGTAAATGCAGGATACACTGAAGTAAGGAAACTGTTTAATGTTGTCATAAGGGAAAGGAAAAGCAAAGATATGATTTTTCAGAAGTTAGGAGAAGTAAATTCACATAACCTTGTGATGCAGAGGAAACGATAGCGGTTAAACATAGCTCTAGTGAATTATGCAGATATTGGACAACTATTGAGGACTGAAGCCAAAGGTGAGCAGCTAATGAAGGTTGATATAGAAGACTTTGTAGATGTTAAACAATTATTGAAGATTATTGATCTTGAAGAAAGCGAGAGTAAAGAAGGACTAAAGATAGATGTTGCAGGAAATGAATTTAGTGAATATCATGCAGAGCTCTTGGGAGAAATTCCAAATGAAATGGCAGATTTATGGCATGAGTCAAGTCTTTTGGAGAAGAGACAAGGAAACCAAGGAATAAGTAATCAGACTACACAACCAAAACTGAATAAGAATGAAGTTGTGAGGGACAACAAATATGGAAAAGAAGTTGTCAGAAATGTTGGCATAATGAAGAAATAGGGTAAAGCATTTGTGTTTAATGATATTGATTCTGGTGAAGATTTATATGCAGGAACAAGACAATGTGAAGTGAATTTTAAACAAGGAATTGATTCTAAAGATCAGATCGAAGGAAGGAATGATGAGATCAGAATATCGCAGAAAGATGGAATGATGTTGAAATTACAGTATAGAATTGTTGAACTGGAGTTGAGTTCAAGGGATGATAGTAACAAGAATGTTATTGTGAAACAAGGAGTTATTGATGAAGAAGAGGATGAAGATGACATTTTAGAAGCAGACAAATATGATTCCATGTTCCTTAAGGGTGCATAAATTAATTTACTGGAAGAAGAGGTATTCCAAGTACCTAAGCAAGCAGGAAGAATTCTTAGTTTTCAAGAAATTTGTGGAATTGCAGGTATACTGGGAATTGGAGTAAGAAGTGATGAATCCATGAATGAGAAACCAAAAGAAGGAACTGTAATTATTGCAGGGGATTAATGGAGAAGGAATTTGTACATTTCAGAGATGTATATGGGAAAATATTTGCACATGGATCATGATGTTCTTATGGAAGAACACATACAGTTGCAGGAGAATAGTATTCATCATCTGAGTAGTGAAGTGGACAAAGAAATTGATGAGTTGTGGAGACGCATACAACAACATTCCAATAAAATAAATAGAGGACAAAAGGAGAAATGAAGATTGGCTGGAAAGAATGGTACGGGTGAAGGTAATGGTAAATTGCAAATTAAAGTGTGGAAGCCTGGCATAAATTGTGATGATGAGAAAAAGCAGTAAGATATATGAAAAAGACAGCAACAGACACTGAGAACATAGCTAATGGGACAATGCAACATAAAGTATGGAGACCTGAAGGACAACCAACAACAACAATAACCAAGGAAAGACTACTGAACAAATTATGGGATCCAGGAGGACACAGATTAGAAGCACATGATCAAGAGATCATGATTATTTCTAACCTTGGGAGCCTGATGTAGGAACATTAAGGCATAACTAGCAATGTGATGGTGTGGTCACATGTTGTGGCTAATGAAAGTTTGGAGGAAGAATTGGTTGTTTAATTTTATTAATTACAAAGTATATAAGTAGCTAATTGTTGCCTAATTCTGAACAGAATTGGGAATAAGTGGCAAGTGATCCTCCCTGTGTGGAGATCAAGCCTAGTTATATTGATTAGTTAGGGTAGGATATGATTTCTAAGTATATAGTGAATTCCTTCATATGTGGAAGGATATTGTTAGATAGGACATATATGTATTTCCCTTTCTTTTCTGAAGAGAGAGGGAGAGAGGATTCACGATGGGATTGTAAGCCTACGGGCAGATTAGCAATGGAGGCCACTAATTAGAAGAATCAGGCCAGCGAGGAATGATTCGGGAGAGAAAGTGAGTGAGTAGAGGGAGAAGATAAATGAATGTGAATCAGGTCATCAAGGAGCAAGAACAATACTCTTTTTTATTTTTGATATTATTTTAATAATAGATTCGATGGTGTGCAGGCAGAGGAACTATGTATTTATCCATTTTCCTATTGTGTTGTATGTATGCATTAATCATTTGAAATTCCATTTGGAGGCATGTTGATCGACCATCAATCACTGTAGGATCGATAGTGATCCAACAATACCTAAGATATCATAGTTAATTGTTATATGGAGTTGTGGTGTGATAACAAAGTATGAAAGAGGAAACCTGCGAAAGGCGTAAGTTTATCAATAGAACGAGAAGCGAAGAGTGTATTCATAGGAGCTGTCAAATCTCATAGATCAACGATTAGCATTGGTGATCTATGGTGTAGGCGCAAGGATTAAGAGCCGTTGGATCTGGAAAATCAACAGACCAGATTAAATCACGGAGGATAGAGCCTTAATATCGCATCGGAGAAGTTGTGTGTTAGTGGACCGACTATGGAGTAATGCGATCGCCGATAGCAATATATCGCATCACAAAGGGTCATGAATTATAAACCCTAGCCTTATGTATTTTGCGATTGCGATGATGCGATGTGATCTTGATCGTCGGATCTAGAATCAGGATCGACGATCGCGATCTAATAGCTGGTCGCTAATCGCAGAGGCCAAGCGTGAAGGATAGTGGATGTGCCAAAATGTTGATATCGCTGATAATTCGATGAGCCAATTGGTGATCGCAGATCGGAGGTTTCGGAGGTCGGAGTGCCACACTATGGAAAAGGATTGGGGAAGTGGACCTAATCAAGTTATGAATGCGGGTTTATAAGTTTTGAGATCCATTTGTGGTCGGATTTCTTTGTATTTCTGTGTATTCCAATATTGTGTGTCTGCGATAAATACAATAGCGATATTGCGATAGACTAATGGCAAAGGGGCGATGAGCAGACCCAAGGGATTTATGAAAGTGGGTTTAATCTTTTTGAAGTCCGACTTATGTATAGAAACAGGTTTCCAATGAATTTCCGTGTGTTTCAATGTGTTCGGATAGTTTGAAGAACCGGGGTTTTTGCAAAGGCATAAATGTAACGCTTGCGATATATGGAATTGTGGGTTAAGTTTGGGTAGAGCCCAAAGTAATAAAAGTTTTATGAGGGTTAAGAGTTCCGATAGGGTGTTTAGGGTTTGGCAGCCATATGGTTGCATCAGCTATGTGGATTTTGATTTGATCTCCTTTCTTGTTCTAAATCATCTCTTTGAGTTTTTCTTATATTGTTCTTACCTTTTCCTATTGATATTGATCCAACATAACCTATTGAGATAGAAACCTATGATTTGAATGTGTTTTTTGAATGTTCATCATTCATGTTTATTCAAGATTCATGGGATAATAAGGTTCCCAACAACTCATTTACCAATAGTTGTGACAAGTCTTTAGACTCTTCAATGGTTTCGATCACTGGATCAAATTCTTAGGCAAGGTTCTAAGAACCTTCTCTACCACTTTTAGATAGGAAAGCTCTTCACTTTTCATCCTCAATTGATTGAAAATATTTATGTATTGGACCATGCAATAGTTTACAGACTTTGACACTTTCATCTTCAACTTCTCAAAATTTATCTTGAGCATCTACAACTTAATTATCTTCACCTTCATAATTCCTTGATAATTAGTGAGTCTAAGATATCCCATGTTATCTTGGAGAATTTTTTTCTAAGATATTGGGAAATATAGTCTCATATATCCCATTTTGGATGGAAAAAAGTACCCTTTCATCCTTCTTTCTGTTAAATCTGAGTTGATCCTTCTATGCATTTACTACCTCATCATAAAGCTCTATATAGCCATGGACTACAAGTTCCCACACATTCTTAAAATGTAATAGATCCTATGTCATAATGGCCAATACTTCCATAGTTTTTTTCCTATTAAAAATGGAATCAAAAAATAAGAAAAAATCCCACTTAAAGCTTTATCTCCTTTCTTTTAATCTCCACCCTCCCCACACCCACCTCCCCCAAAAAGAAATTTAGAAAAAATTCCTCATACAAAAATAAATTTAAAAATATAATGAAAAACATTTTCCTTAATCTCTCCTTATTCACTTGACTTTATATATATAATAGATATATTAAATTTAATAAAATAATCACCCGAATATAGTATATCTTTGAATTTCACGTCAAAAGTACATCAAACTTATTACTAACACACTCTTAATAATAAAAACGTTTGACAAATAATGTAACATTAAATATGTGTTCACACGATGCAACTCGTTATATTGGTCGATGGAAACTCAAACACGTGATTCTAGTTTTCCATCATGGATCTCTTTAAAACAATGATAATATTTCCATGAAAACCTCAATATGGGACGTTCCTTCGCTATGGGACGATCAATACAACTTTGTGGTCTCTTTACGGCTAACCTCCAATATGCTCATCTCCTTTACCTAAAATACGTTTGGGTTCTCTAACTCCTTGAGTCCTCTTGCCTTAATACCACTTTGATGGATAAAGGAGGGAATCACACAATCAAACAATGGCACAATATAATTTCTTTTTGTATATCTTGAATTTATTAATTTAATTGCTTGAAGTTATAAGGTTACATATACTCAATACTAATAATAATCTGAGTTCACACATACATGATTAACACTTCCTAAGTTTAGAGTCAACGTAAGTTGCCAAAAACTACAACCTAATTCATAGTTATTCAGAGTAATTATTTCTAATAGGAAAACTAAAAAGAATTTTTGTTTCCTAATTAGGAAGAATTATTGAATGTATTCAACTAAAGGCATGGCACACTCACATATTACAATATTCAGGCTAATTATAGTTTTGCATAGTAATTTCAAAACATGGTAAGAAGAGATAGATTGGATGGAATCCAATTTTTCAACTCAATTTTAATTAGGAAGATTAAATATAGTTAACATAGTTCAAATAGTTATATGTGAGAGTCCGTGCACATGAGCATGTAGACATAGAAAATAAATGGTTAATTTATTACAAGTTGGAATTGAACCAAATAAATTATTTATGGAAAATTTAGGACAACTAGTGTAGTTATGTCTATCAACGTTTTATGTATTTTCCTATCGGTAATGCTTTTAAATATGTTTAGAGATTCCATATTAGTTAAATGATAGGTGAATGCGGGATATTTCCACTAAGATTATTGTTGGAAAGGTTCAAACTTGTAAGGAAATTCAACGATCCCAATTTAGAAGGCATTCACCCAATTAGTTGAATTATTAATGTTATATTGTAAGTCCCTAGACAATCATAAAGTACGAGATCATATTGTCATGAGTTGTAATCCTTATGTTGATGAGGAGTTTTCATGATTCACTAATTAGTTTCACTAAGATCTAGATCTAGATATAGAAGATCTAGAACATCAAATTGATATATTATAAATTTATACCCTGGTATCATTATAATGTGAAATAGAATGGCTTATGGCAGTTTCCACCACTTTGATTGTCTTTTCTTGGTTGCATCAATTTTTAACATGACATTAATGCCAAATTAATTTATGAGAGGTGAATTCTAAATTGAGAATGGATGGATGTTTCTCCACGACAATGATCTATGAGAAAAATCACACTACCTACGTTAATGGAAGAAGATCTGCCACACCAACAGAAGCATATCTACAACACTCTAGATGTACAATAACAAAGATAAGATCATATATTTCTCTTAAATAAATAAAATTTATTTTTTTGGGAGGGAGAGAAATATTTGAATGACAAATTACTTAGATGTAAGTGTGTACAATAGTAAATTCGAATTTGATTGCTCATTAAAACCCCTAGATTTCTTTTCATTTCTCTTGATCATGCAAAATTTTAAGCGGGGATGGTCATCCAATGGCGTAAGAGTGTGACCATAATTGAGGACAGGAAAAATCCTACTTCTTCTTGTTATTATTCTTCTATGGACACCTAAAAGCTAGAATATGTTCTGCTTAAACTCAAATCCCATTTAGGATTTAATTTTTGCTTCTTCTTTTGGATCCTTCAAATCACATGAAAATGGTAGGTTGTGTTGATAATTTAGGTCCTTGAGCTAAATGTAGTTTATTTACAAGAAAAGGATTTGATTAGCTATGATTAATCGATGATATATATTTGAAAATGAGAGAAAATAATTCTTGCTACTACATGTAATGCTTTGAAAATCCCGTAAAAGATCTTCTATTGGTGATAAATTCATTGCTTTTATGGTTCCTTGTTGGTGATAAATAATTTTCTCAAAGAATCCTATTATTTCTCTCTTGCATTCTTTTCTAATCCATGAAGGTTTTGATGAAAAAACAAATTTCAACAAATATATAGAGGTTTTATTGAAAATAAAGTTTCAACGAGTCCATGGACTTTGTTTAGTTTAAGAGAAATTTTTTTCCTAAGTGTAAAAATATTAGCAAGGATAAAGACAGTTGCAATTAATTCCTAAGAAAAATGGATCAGTAATATGCATTTCTAGTTTGGTTGAATAACTTGGCCTCCCTTAGCTCTTTCATGGTCCAATCCCAACTTGGAGGTATAGATCTATAGGTATTTTCACAATTCAAGTTTTGAAAATTAATATATGAAGTCCACGGTTTTAGAGCCTAGATCGACCTCAGGCTGAAGGGACACAATCTTAGGATAACCACAAACCAAGCTTAGCCTGGTAGCTAGCCCTACCAAGTTGGGAGAGGGCTCTCTCCTTGTCAATCTCAGTTCAGATGATTGCACTGAATATTTATTTTAGGCTAGGTATAGTAGCTCTAGGGTTTTTGGTTGATTTTGAAGTTTTTGTTGCTAGATCAAATGGAGCAGGCAGCTTTGGGTCCAGGAAATCAAGTCAGGAATGCAGGGTGTTCTATGGGGCGAGGTAGGTAGATCTTTATGCACTTGGAATTGAGTGAGATATTAGGTCTAAGACTGGTGAGGAGCTGAGGAGGGCATGCAAGGATCATGAGTCCTCTTCAGACAACTGAAAACATCAAAAACTAAATGTGTTCCCAAGGCAGAGCATTATTACCAATGTATTCTACATATCTATCTTGATTTCATTTAGTTTAGAAGAATGAAATAGATTTTGGCACATATAACACATGAGAAAAACTAATGAAAGAAGGAGAAACAATGCAAAAACACATTACCACAAGAATCCCACAAAAATAGATGCAAATCCTAGTTTATTTCCTTGCCAAACTGTTGTAGAGATGTACAATGTAGCTCAAATCATCCACAAGAGTCCAACCTTTACCAATGAGGAAGAAAATACATAATATAGAGATGAAAACCACCTATGCTAGCCATCGGGGGTCGAATCCAAGTGATAAGGGATTATTTCAACCATATCTAAACTAGGAACAAGAGTATAGGTAGTGGAACAACTTGCCTCTAAAACCATGGAAATTGATTCATTCACCCCCAAACCACCTCAAAATGATGAATCTACCATTTAAGGTAATTTTACAATTAAATTTAAATAGCATAGCACCATTTACAATCATAAATTCATCCAAGATGAGAGAAAAAGTCAACTTGTAGAAAAAATAGGCGAAATTTGGATTTTTGAGCAAACTGGTTCTATGCCTAGCACCACCTGTCCTGTGCGTAGCGCCACTTCTTAGATGATTTTGGAGGCCTTCCCTTTAGAAAACTTAAGCCCAAGATAGCTCATTGGAAAGGTCTTCCTATCTAGTTTCTGGAACATCTTGAATTGTTTCATTTGGAGGTCATTTGTCCCCTCAAAAGTGGAATCTCCCAAGGTTGCTTCCTATGTGCCCAAAAAGAGGTAGAGAGGTCATTTTTTATGGTGTTTTGACCTTTAGGTCACCAAGATTTGATCCAAATTTGCTTAAAATTTTATGGATTGATTATCATCATGCGGAATCTGAATATGCAAGCCATTCCTCCAAAACGTCTCCCAGTCAAAAGCGCAGCGCCAGTGGCGCTACGCACCTAATGCAATTTTCTGTGTTGGAAAATTTCAAAATTTGAAAATGACAAATTTCACCAAATCTTACCCAGATTTGGTACAACGTTATCTCATTAGCTGCTTTGATGGCATAGTGAGGCCTCAACCAAGATTTTTATCTTGTCATGCTCCTTTTTGCTCCTTAAGGCATTCCTCAGCCTTGGTTTAAGCTTCCTTATCCTTATATTGCATATTTTGTTCTAGGTCATATAGTGATAGGCCATATGGTGAAGCATCTTCTTGTCTCTATTGGCCTTCTCAAGCAGCCACTCAAGGTGTGTATTGACCCTCTCAAGCCATGTTTCCCTATCATTCTCAATTTCTTGTTCAATAGGGGTTAATGGAACATTGGACTCCTTGATATTTTGCTTGCCTTCTTTTATCATTTGCAACTCCATGAGGACTTGCTTGTCGGTCAATTGTTTGTTTTCTTGCTCTAGATAATTGATGGTCCACTTTGCCCTCTCTAAATTGACTGACAAGGCTTGTATATCAGCCTCTTGATCCTTGATGATCATGTATTTAGTTATCTTTGTACCTTGAGTTTCCAAATCAATGACATCAACTCCTTGTGTCTCCTCATGATCAACAAGGTCAAAATCTCTTTCTTTCCCATCACTAGATCCTTCTCATGCATCTTTTTCTTGCCTTTACCTTTGCCCTTATTGTGTTTCCCAACCTGTACTTGTTTAGCTGAAGATGAAGGCAAAGCCCCTTCCACTCCTTGTGGAGATAGCATTTGCCTGTGGCCTGAAGATGAAGGCGAGACCCCTTCCACACCTTGTGGGATAATAATCGCTTGAAAACTACAAAAAGTTTCCTAGTGCCTCTCTCATATGTCACAAACATTGGCACTCCCACAGTTTCAGTCCCTTGAACCTTTTTCTATTCTTAAGGTCCACCTTCTTCTTGAGGCACTGATGAAAAGACTTGAGGGCTTTTGAACACTTCATGAGATATGAAGGTCTCCCATGGTATGTTTAGTAGGTTTAGCTGATGTAAGACAATGATGTTAATCACAGAGAAGTGATAGATGTTGGTTAGTTGTTGGGGGTATGATTTCTTCTTTACAATGAATGCCATCTTCTCTATGTTTCTAAATATGAAGTAGGGGATATTCATTATTCTCACCCTAGTGAAATACATCAACAATCTAATGTGGTAGGCATACAGTCTGGAGAACCTACCTTCACAATTAAAGTACTTGACGATGATCTTCATCAATGGAGAAAACCTGTCCTCCAAGAATTTAAAGGGCAATAATCTGTTGAGTTTGTTATGATATTTAGCCTTAATGTAAGGCTCATACTACTCCCTGTCAATGTACTGACCCTTGTTCCACTTTTCACCCACATTTGGAATACCTGTAACCTCTGAAATGACAACTGGTGACAAAGTGAATGTGACTCCAGCAAGGTTTACCTCATTGTTGTCCTCCAAATGTGTCACAAACAACCTTGCTAATTCATGATGGGATTTTACCCTTTCCTCCATTTCAAAAAAAATGAAACATGACTGATGTCTGAAACAAGAAATGGCAAATGGGTAGGCTTGCAGCCACCTCAAACTGGTGGGCTCCTCTCTGATATGTTTTCCTCCCTTATGAGGCCTTCTTCCTTGAGTGTCTCTCTCCCTGGAACTATCACTATGTGTTTCTTCCTCCATTTCATACTCAATGTCCCTCTCCATTATTGTACTGTTGTTTATCTTTATGGTAAATGAGGATGAATATATTTTAAATAGGAAAGCAGGTGAGGGTGAACAAGAATGGGAAAGGGGTGTGGTGAATAAGTAGGGTTAATGAATGGTATAGTGTTTTAGAGTATGGTAGAGTTTAGGGTATATGAGTATAGGGTTTTGGGAGTATTGTAGGAAAAAGTTTAGGGAGGGAATTATGTATGGAGGGATGAGTTGTAGGGAAACAATGAAAGATGATATGGGATAGCAGTAGTAATGAGTGTATTTGATAGATAACAACAATTAGGGTTTAATGTTTATAGAGACAACACAACCCAAAAACTTATGCAACAACTCTTGATTGTAAGGAAAGTGATGTTACTTACATGCAAATGGAGAAATTTCGGTGTTTTGAAGCAATTTGATGAATTTTGCAGCAATTGGTAGCTTAGATGAAGTGCACTTGCCACGTGTGTAGTGTAGCTCCTGTGTGTAGCGCCAGTTCAAAAAAACAAAGGAGAAAAAGCCCAGGTGCGTAGCGCAACTCCTGCGCGTAGCACCAACTTTTGCTGCGGAGCGCCAGGCAGTTTCCTCCAAGAAGACAACAATTTCCTCCTTTTGCTCAATAACCCCTTAAAATTGCGATTTTGCTCATGAACTTCAACTTTAACAATGCATTGACTTTAGAAAGAAATTACCTTTATATGGCTTGAGCACTTTTGATTTTTCACTCTACAAAACCTACTTTATAATGTCTTTTGGCTTGTTCAAATACTTTGTTTTTTGGATGCTTGACATTTTGCTTAAAATAGGTGAACTAATGTTTGATGATCTTTTTCTTTTGTAGTTGCATGTATTTGGAAATATCAGCTAGTGATCAGGAGCATCATGAGACTTATTAATTACATATGAGAAATGATGAAATTACATGAAATTTACAAATAAAAACCAATGCTCTGTTTTCACCTCTAACTGATTTTGAGGTGAAAAACTTATTAAATTTACAAATTTTTAAAACTTTCCCGATGATTATTGTCATCCTCATGTGTCTGCTGACCCTTATTGGTTAATTGTTATTGAAAATTTGACATGATGAAACCCTAATACCTAATGAGACTATAACGCTAAGACCGAAGACCTATTTAATGAAATAAACTAAAAATGAACCTGAACCTGAACCATTGACTAAAACACACATGAAAATAAGTCAACAGATATGTGTCATGAGGGAAAAAACTGGAATGTATCTTACCATTAGCTGATCCATGACCTAATGGAATGAAACTAATTGAGAATGGGACTCCTAATATGAATGCAAAAGAGTGAATTTTGATCATTGATGTCAGTGTGAAGACACTAACACTAACACAAGGCACTTACACTTTGTTGTTATCTAATAAAAAATATTAGTAAAGAAGTATTTGGAGCCAATAATGAACTTGTAGTAGAGATGAAAATTATATATTGCAAAATCAAAGACTTATTTGTGGTGTGAGTGTGCATCTCTAAAATTAAATAAGGAGGTTAGAAATCAAGTCATTTTAATCATGAAATAATAGAAAAATCATACTTTAGGTTGTGTTATCAGTATTACCTGACACCCTAAGTGACATAAAATCAAGCGAGCATGAAAAATGAACATAAATCAAGTGAGCCTGAAATAAAAGAAACTAAGTACAAGTAAGCATGAGAAGTGAGTGTGAGAAAAATGGTAAAGGAGGAAAGAATTTACAAAATGCATCTTAGGAAATCAAGGATTTGCAAGAGTACAACTATGAATTTCATGATCCAATTAGAGTATTTGAATGGCACTTACATAAGAAAAACATCATAATTGATGAAATGATTGATACCTTTTTCTTAGCAAATAATCTTTAAATTGATATGAACATGAAGGATCAATTGATTGATGCACTTAAGTTAAAATAAGAGAAAACTGTTAGGTAAACTTGACTCAGGATAGAGTCAAAAGTTGACGAGGTTAAATAGTGATGGTTTTGGGGCACATGGTATTGTGCACCCATGGTATTCTGCCTGTGGTATTATATGTAATGGAGCTTATAAAACGTTGGAAGGACTTCATTGTAATGCATGGCCTGGAGGTGAGTGGTGAAGGCTCACTTGGCCGGATTGGCCAGGGTTTTGGCCAAGGATAATGAAATTTCATTATGATTGGGTTTTTCCCCGGATTTGGGGTTTTCCCGGATAAACATGTGTATTTATGTGTTTATGGTTATTGCTGGTTAATTTTATATTTATTCCTCTCGGTAATTTATTTATGTTCTTGGGTAAATTTCTTAACAATTGGTATCAGAGCCAGATATTGGCTTCAAAGGGCTTCTTTGATGCCAAGGGTTTATAGTGCCTGATGAGATCAATGCAGCCCTTTTTACATATCAGTGCATTTGCGATATATTGTTCGGGATTCCTGGGGCTATTTAAAGAAGGTCAGCAGAAGAAAATTGTTCATGTGGCTTCGAAAATTGTTTGTTTTCTGCTACGTGAGGCCACTGGTGTTGGAACCTACGAGGTTCTCATCAAGCTCGCAGTTGAGAGGTTTGATAGAAGTTTTTTAGAAAATCAAATTGAGAGAGGATGAATCAGAATAGCAGCAGCAATAAACAAAAAAAAATTAGTGAAGTCAAATTATTGCATGTAAATGGGCATACTACTGTAAGACCTGGTAAGGCATGTGTACCCC